>AYEL01085420.1:0-62990 GCA_000484575.1 Olivierus martensii | reverse complement strand
TGGACCCGGCCCGGTGATCCCCGTCCTTCACCATCCGGCCTCTCCAAGGGTGTGGGTGCAGCCCGTGGTTGGAACTGACTCCGCCCCCTTAGTAATCTCCCTGATTGGAAAGGGGGCATAAAATATGAAAAAAAATTTATTGATAAATCACCAATTGTATTCCTGTATATGATTAAATTTATTTCTAATCAAAATTAATAAATAGCACTATTCGCAAATTTAAAAAGTTAATTTTTAGAATTATTTTTGTGTATCAATTGTATGAGGGCGCCTAGGTCCTAACTTGGTTCAGAACGCCACAATTCTTCCAAGCGGCATTGATTAATATCATATATTGTATCCCGTATTCAAATTATCTTTAGATGAAAATTCTCGTTGAAAATTAAACAAAATTTGTGTATCTAGAACAATTGAAATATTAATTAATAATGGTTTTTACTCGCTCTCGTGATTTTAATAATTAAAATTCTCGTTGAAAATTAAACAAAATTTGTGTATCTAGAACAATTGAAATATTAATTAAAAATGGTTTTTACTCGCTCTCGTGATTTTATCAATTGTTTTGAGAATATTGATAAGCCTACTAATAAGTATATTGTTTATGATCTTATATGTCATACAGTATAATGCTATATTAAAATATTAAAGCTTAATTTACTGCACTTATAGTAGTGCTGTGTGAACTTATATTGTGTGTTAAGCAAGTTGTTTTTCTACAAAGATTTTTACGTATATCAAGTTAGACTTATTCCAAAATGGACATATACCAAGGTACCAATGTACATTACAAATATTCATATTATCAATGTATACCAAGTGCCAAGAGAGATTCATGCATATTTTTTAGATGAGAAATTGTATAGTGAATCTTCTCAAAATTTTCAATTCTAAATAATGTGATTAATTAATTTTCTTAAATTTCATATCTTTCCCTTGCACTGATGATATCTATAAATGCCAAGTGCCATATTTGATACCAGATTCTCAAGTGAAGGAGAAAAATAAGTTTTGCTTTAAAATCAATGATGTATAAATAAACTTCCACTTGTATTAATGGTATAACAATAAATCAGCCATATTCGAAGTGGAAAAAAGATATAATTTAATGGAAGTACTTTTGACTTCATTAAGTCATCATCAGCCATACATAAAATTTTTTAAATTATAAAAAATTTTATGTATGGCTGATGATGACTTAATGAAGTCAAAAATACTTCTGTAATAAATTATATCTTTTTTCCACTTTGAATATGGCTGATTTATTGTTATACCAAAATCAATGGTATATATTGAATAAATTTCATTTATCTGTTAAGAGTTAATAAAAAAATTAAACAAGAAAAGCATTGATTTAAACAAATTACAATAGATAATTGATTGAAAATCAAATAGTTTATTTGGAAAACACAAAAAGTGGTATAGCTTTATGCTCTTCATTAAATCAAAATTCATAAACTGAGGATTTGTAAACCAAGGGATATTTGTATTATAATGCAAACTAATTTAGCTCCAAGAGGCATAACATACTGATTTTAACTCAATTATTTTTCAATTGCATAGACATAGGCTTAAGACATAGTTTTGCTTTAATGTTCAACTATGATTTGCAATAGTGATAAACTCTGCTATTCTATTTTTATTTTATTTTTTTGTTAATTACTGCAATTTTTAATAACTTTAGCATCTTCCTATTTATATTAAGATCATATTCATAAAATATTCTTTTATAGATGCTATATTAAGTGCTCCATTTTTCATACCATGTTGGTCCTTCATTAATCTATCTTTCAGATTTCTTATTGTAATATGAACATTTTCTTCTCCTTTGAAAGGATCTATTGTAGTGGAAGATAATATACATTCCTGTTTGGTGTTCTCTAATATAATTAATATTTATGATTTGGCTTTTATCACTACAGAGGGCAGCAAAAACCATAGGACTAGTCTTAAAGGCTAATTGTAAATTTTCAAAAAACAAATGTAAATAGTATTTTCTCACTTCTTAAATAATAGGGAACATGCATATTAATCTTAAAATTTCTCTCATCATTATATAAATAAACAAGAAAATAAATTAATAGTTTGAATGTTTATTAAAATATAATATATATGATCCAATATGATGATGATAGACAAACAAGTCCAAGAATTTCTTTCTTTAATACTACATTTATCCTATATACTTAAAACTACTGAACACAGCACATTATGCAGTTGGTCATATACTAAAAACTGTTTTTAGTGTATGATCAACTGCATAATGTGCTGTGTTCGGTAGTTTTAAGTCCAAGAATGTTGATTGATTTTCAAAAATGTGAGGGAAAAAATTATTATTGAAACAGTTATAGCATATAAATCAGTTAGTTTGTATATCCCATATGAATCATTACAGAACTGGATTTAAATATACAGGGTGGGCCAAGATAAACAGAACCCAACCAAGTAATGAATATATGAACTGCAAGGCTATTTTATTTTATATTTTTATACAAGTAGATGAGTAGGCCTTTATAATCGATATTCTGGCCTCCTTCATGCGTCATTCACAGCTCCCTACGAAATATTATTATTATTGTGTGTTTCTACATCGAATATCTTCTTCTATATCGGGTTCAGTTTATCTTGACCCATCCTGTATCATTTTTTTATTTTTGATAATTTCTATAAAATTAAATATATTTAAATCAATACAGGCACTCCTCTAGTTATGAACATAATTCATATGCATGAGACAGCAGTGACAATAATAACATATTGCAAGTGCCAAACAGTGATCATCCAACGAAAGTGAATTTGCAATGCAATGAACAATCAGTCTATGAGAGTATGACTTTGTCATATTCTGCTATGTTATATAGACTGCTCATAGACTGCTATGTCTTATACTCTTGAAGGAGTCTATGAGAGTATGACTCATATACTCTCATGATATTAACTAACTATGCTGTAATATATTAACTAAGTTTGTAATTTTACATTATATTGGTTGCTAGAGCAGTTTGCTATCATATTACTTAAAATTATTGAAGAGTTTTTGAAATTTTGTGAAATTTGAAAATGAAATTTTATGTATAGTTCTATAATTCCGATAAACTGCTTAACTTCCAAGTGATAACTTACAAAAAACTAAAACAGCACATTTAGCAGTAGGATTATCAAACTAAATAATTTTTAATTCTCATCATTACTCAACTGATGATAGTATCATTGTATACTGAAAACGTTATTGAGAATTAAAAATTATTTAGTTTGATAATCCTATTGCTAAATGTACTGTTTTAGTTTTTTGTAAGTTATGAAATTTTATGTTCGTAAGTACAAATATTTGTAACTAGAATGTTTATAACTAGAGGAGTGCCTATGCCAAGAATTAAATTTACCATTAATATTAAAAAAATTTTTACAATAGGTGCAGATATCTATGTTAAAATTACTTATCAGAAGCAAAAACTTCTTTTTGAACTTCCTTATTCACAAAAAGCAAATATGTTTGTTGATATGATTTCAAAAGTTTCTGAAGGTAAAAAATATTTTTTTAATATAATGATATATAAAGAGCTAATTTTATAAATTAATAACACAATCAATATAATATTAATAAAGCTGTTTATATGGGCTCAAAATAAAATATATTTAAGAACATTTACAGGAGAGCATTTATAATCAAATGGTATCAGTGATTCAAAAAATATCAATCATTTTTAAGTCTATTTATTTCTTAAACAAAAATAATTATTTTTCTCTTATAACATTCACTTGCTCTATAACATATGAAGTAGAGGAAGATGATCATTTATTGAATCAAAAATGTTTTCTAATAAAGTTTTTATTGCTAGAACTTTTTTTTTTTTTTTTGAGAGTAGTATTATATTGGCTTTTAATTAATTCGATATTTATTTTTGAAAAAATAAATATTATGATAAATTAAGTTTTATCATATCTGGTTTAACATTGAAAAAAATAGAAACAATTACTGAACTTTTGGATAAAAATGCTTTTCTAAGAGATAGCCCCTATTTCACTTGTAAGAGTTGTTTTCTGCTATTTTAGGAAAGTTACAAATATAATTAATATTTACAAATTTGGAGTTGGTAAAATTTTATTCTGAAGCAATATTTAATAAAATCAAATATAATAAAGTTTTTTGTAAAATCTATTGAAAAAGTTTTCATTATAAGTCTCATTCTGGCATTCCAGAACTTTGTATATAGAATATATTATCTTTATCTCTTAAGGCAGTGGTTCCCAAAGTGTTCACTGTAGCTTCTTAAGGAAGCCACGGTGAACACTTTGGGAATTGCTGCCTATTTTGTTAGAATTTGAGATAGGATGCCAATTATCAGAAATGTATTAGAAATTCTAACAAATATTATAAAATTATGAAATTTATTAGAATTTAATTAATTAATTTAATTATTGTTAGTTTTTGAGAGAGAGTGCCTTAGGAAAACATGGATTCAGCAAAGGTGCCAAGAATTGAAAAAGTTTAGGAACCACTGTCTTAAGGCATTAATTTTAAATGTATCACTAATCAACTAGAGATGATTAAAATGATAAAATGGTTTTTCAAAGACAATGAGTTCGAGACTACTAATTTATATTGTTTAAAAAAATAATTAAATAATAGTTTTTAATATCCTCTATAAATAATTAGCTAATTTCTTCTTTGTGGTATAAGTTTTTCCAGATATAACAACGTATAGCTCTAGTATTCTGATGTATGGCTTAACAAATATAGTCAATTATATTTTTTATGAATCAAGAAATTCTTATCATATACAAGAAATTATCAAAAAGTTCATATAATAACAAAATATCATTATTTTACACACTTTTACATTAAAATAATTCTAGTCTCCTTCAAAGTACTGCCCTTGGGTACGCACACGCATGCACGCTTGCTTGCTTGCTCACTTACTCACATTCACTCTCTTACTCCAACAATCCTGCCATTGTTCGAAACATTGAGAATTCAGTTTTTGTTGTTATCTATAATATAGATATGAAAATCTGTATAAGTGGTATATGTGTATGAAGAAAAAGAATAACTATATAGGAAGCTGGTATAGTGTATAGAGATAGGGATGTATGGCACCATATGATTGATGTTATTTGAGTGATTTCCTCCTCTTTCTTTTTTCTTTTTTGTGTATTGCCCACCCTGTTATAATGATACTGGCTTGATATTATTGTTGCTAATATTAGTCCAAATGATTTGAAATTATTAAAATTCGTTTAAAAAATCAAAGGTTTTTAGGCAGAATTAGAGTCTGATGATTATCTCTTGATTTTAAGCTTAAAAGTTTGTTTATAATATATATAGTTTCTTCAGAATGTTTTGATTATTTACAAATCATTTCTTAAATTAATTATTTTTTATAATATCTCATACATTAAAACAGTGGTCTTAAACTCTAATTGCTTTGCAGGCCAAATGTGCAATTTGAAAAGAAATGAAGGGCTGAATATTTTAAAATAAAATTACAATGAAAGGAAAATATTTATTTGTAATTATTTTCATTTTTTCTTACAAAGATATCAGAATAGCATTATGTAATGATGAGATTATAAAACAGTTTTACTAATGTTAAATTGTAATAGTTTTCCAACTGTAACATGTATTTAAACAAATAGCTAAATCATCTTTGCATGCCATGCAAATTGTTTTGTGGCTGGATGCAGCCTATAGGCTGTCAGTTTGAGACCACTGCATTAAAACACAGTAGTAATAGCCTTGCAATTTAATTGTAGGCCTAATTATACTTTTTTTTGGTATAAAGGACGCTGTGTGGATCAGATTTCCTCAATGCATGTGGTTGTGGAGAAGTATCTCCATATGAGGAAGGTATTCTGTGCTTTTGTAGATGTTAAGAAGGTATGTGATAAAGTGAAAAGAAGTGACATATATTTCTGATATATACATTTTTCATATATATTTGATTATCTGAATTATTTACTTCAAACAAACTTGAGTTCAATTAGTTTAGATAATTGATGCAGTACTGCATTTTTGAAGCTTCATTTACAGATACAAATTTTGGAATGACTCATGGAATTCATGTTGTATGCCATTTGTAAATGCATACAGCATGAATTCTGGATATATATTTTGGATTTAATAGCTGTTTTACATAAAAATAATAATTAAATGCAGGGAGAGATTTTAATGTAGTGAATTATTTCACCTACAGCTATTTTTGGCATAATGAAGATTTGTAAATTTTATCAGAGTTTATCATTTATTCTTTGAATTTTTCACTAAATTTTTTAAAAATTTATATAGTATAATATAATCATTTATTATTTCTTAATATGAAATTCTTAAATATTATTATTTATCTAGAAAAATTAAATTAGTTTATATTTCAGCTTATTCTTTACGAATGGGACCTTTACCAAATTTTTTATGGTTACAAAAATATAAAATAATTGACCATAACAATTCATCAAATCAGTTTTCAAATCTGAATGTGGACAATGGATCTCTCAATAATCTTGAAACTAAATCAATAAAGTCTGGTAAATATAAATTTAACTTATTTAAATAATAATATTGTGAAAATCTAATTTACTAAATATAAACTTATATTATTTTTATTCCAGTTAATTTAACATCTTTTATTCTGAAAACATTTTCCTTTAATCTACCATAGTTTTTATTTTTCTGAATTTTTTAATGTTATTTACTAATGTTATCTGATTTTTTAACTATTTATTATAGATTTTAAACTATAAGCAATTATTGAATGAAGAAATAAATTTTGATTTATTAATGGTTCTAAATTAATAACCTGTTAACAACCATAAGGTTTTTTTAAAATAAACCTAATTAATATTGTGAAATCTTAATTTTCATCAAAATTTTTTGAAATTTTTAGAATTTATTTCATTTATTCTCATTCTAATGATCTAAAAATTTTTCCGAATTTTATTTCTTTCGCAACTTTTCATTCATTATATGAGATTGGAGAAAACATGATTTTTTTTATATGAAATCTTAGCCATCCAATGAAATATTTGTTATTTTTTGATAGCAGCAAGCCTTATGAATAAAATAAGCTATGAATGAAGAAAATTGGATAATAATTTTAAAAATTATTGATTAAAAAACCAAGTATTATGCAAATTTTCATTAAGTAAGTTACATTGTATAATTAGTTGAAAAGTAACATAAATTTATTTAAACATTATCTTTTTTTTAATAAAATATATTTATTGATATGTTTTTCCTTCATTTCAATAATTTTTATTTTAATTTTTTATAAATTTTCAAAAGCATAATATATGTGAAAATTGTCCACTTTTTTCCATAAATAGCTATAACATTTTCTACTTTACTGTAGTTGGCCTGCAGATGCTCTGTTGACATACTATACTCAATACCACATGCAGCATAGTAAAGTAGGCTTGGCTGCGATTTCCTATGAAATGACTGGCCACCATAAAACAAAAGTATTACTACTATTTTTATAGCCTGAGGTTGTTTACATTAGGATTTCCTCATATTTTACTTAATTATCAATAAAAATAAAGCAATAAATGAATAAATAAGATCAATATTGTTTATTTTAACAGAATTAACCAATATTTTTCAGTTTTACAAATTTTAGAGCTCATTATATGAAAATTTCAAAAACAAAATTATTTCATCTTAAAACCCAAATAAGATTAATATAATAGAATATAATGCAAATTTGGGTAAGATTTGATAAAAAATAATCCAAATTCTGTCAATCGAATCCATTCAGATTATCTTCTGTAAAAACATAATTTAAGAAAAAATTCAGCAATCAAAAAATTTAAGAACTCTCATTGATGAGAGATATTTTAAAAGGACGTAAATAGCTCTTTAGGCAAGGCAAAAAACTTTTTAATCAACTAATTAATTTTTTTGCCTTGCCTAAAGTTGCCTTGCCTATTTACGTCGTTTTAAATTACACACAACAAGAGCTAGTCGTACATGTGAGAGATTTTCAACCAATAAAATAAAAAAAAAACCAATTGCAACAGCTACAATAATTAAATCAGTATAATTTTTTTAAACCTTTTTTTATTGTTTTTTATTCCACTTTCATAACATGTCTCAATGGACCTGAATGGGTTAAAAGCTTGTGTATGTGCACAAGTGCACAGCTTAGAGAGAATGTTACTATTATAATGTGCAGATAGACAAGCAGAAAACTATAATAATGGTTATTAATAAGAAAAAGCACTCAAAATAGTTGATGAAGCATTATAATAAAGTTCCTTTTTTACATATTTAGAGTGTATTTTTAATGAGGATGGTAAAAATAAAGTATGATATTAGCCATTATAAGTCAAAAAATTCATGTCTGTGTTCTGCTAAGGAATACAATATTTAGTAAAAAAGCATCATGTATAAAAACAAAACTAATTATTCATAGGACAATAATAAATTGTTATATGAAAATTGAATTGATATAGCCACAAGTGTTGATAAACTGGAAGTTGTTAAAATGAAAATCTTAAGATTTAGTAAATATAATTGAAAGACAAGAAATATTTCTATGATGAAATTTGAAAATAATTAGGTGTTAAACAGAAATGATGTGTTTTACATAAGTTATATATATATGATATGTTTTATATATAAAATATATTGCAACATTTTGTATATATGAAACAGCTTTGGACATATATAATATTTATTTTTAATTAGACAATAATAAAAAAACTGAAATTGATGATTTTGAAATAAATCATCTTATAGAATTAAAGTAAGAGAAAATGATCTTGCCATGTAAACTTATTAGAAATTTGCAACTAAAAATATAAAATCAAAATTGAAACATATGACAGATATATTATGCTCAATTAACAATAATTTTTGCTAGTAGAATTAGAGAGAAAAATTTGCTAAGAATTATAGAGAGATATTAAAAATTAGAGAAATCAATTTCTAAGTCTGATTCTGTGATTTTCATATCTGATGAATAAGAAATCAAAAATATTCATAGAGAAATACCTATGAATAGTTACAAATATATTTCTTTTAATATTCACTTAAACTTGCTTCTCCTGATCTGCTCAACCAATGAAGATATCATTTCAACTATGATTTTTTTTTCTGTTGGAAGTGTCTTACTGCCAATGATGATCATATTTAGAATAACTGCTTAAATTAAAACCTTAAGAGGAGAATTAGCAAATATATAAACTTATATTTTTATACTGTTAAATTTTGTTTTATGGAATCGTAATTTTCTGGAATATTTTATTGGTTTTCTTCATCTGTTGAGTTGTTATAAATAATAAATGAATTTACTTATAATAGAGTATACTATTTATTGAAATGCATATTATAAAAATAACATTCATTTTAGAAAAGTATTTTTTTTATAATAAAATATAATAGGCCTCTTTATAACTTTTTCCATCTATCCACATATTTCTTACAATTGTATTTTTGTCAATGATTCATAGATATTATTTCTTTAAAATTCAATACTACTAAATTTTTAAAAATGCCAGATTTTATAATAATAATAAATTAGATTTTTATTATAATATTCTCTAAAGAATTTATTATACTGTATTACTTCGAATTTAAGCTGCAGTAGGATTTTAAAATTGGAAAATTGGAAAAAAAATTTTTTACAATAGATATTGAAAAATAAAAAACATTTTTATTTACTTAAATAGGTATTAATATACATAATAAGCTATCTAATTTATTGAGATGGATTAGAACATGTTTGATCTCTTATCCCAAACATGTTCTAAAATCTATCATCAGTTCTATTGTCATCCATGCATTCTTTTGTAATCGAATTATAACACCCTTAGGAAAATTTTCCTTGATACAGTTTTTTGTTTAAAATAATAAAAAGTGGTTATATTTTAGAAATAGGCTTTAAACATGGATATAGGAAAGGATTTTTAATAAAAATTCTAAAGGAAACTCGGAGAAAAGCGTTGCAAAGTAATACTGATGCCGAAATGAATAGCGGTTCAGAGGAAAGAAGATTCTTGCCAGTACCCTGTAATTTAAGAAATTCGAGTATGATTAGAAGAATAGCTAGAAAAGAAAAACAGTATATTGCCCCAAGAAGGGTGCCAACAATTTTTAACAGGTTGTGTAATGATAAAGAGCCAGTTCCGCTGTTGGAGTGTACCAAGGTATATAGCATTCCAGTGAAGGATTTACAAACAGGTGAACAATTGGAATATATTGGTGTAACAGAGAGAAAGATCGCCACCAGACTGGAGGAACGTAAGAAAGACATATTGAAAGCTAAGCTTAGTACGTCTTTATCAATGGAAGCATATGGCAGAGATTTAGCAATAGGCTGGCAAAAGGCGAAGAGGATTAGGGTGGTCACACCCGGAACACAGCCAACGATAACGGAATCTATTGAAATTGAAAGGAGAAAGGTAACGAGGAAACTAATTAATGACAGAGCATCATGGAAGTTGCCGCCAGCTTGGAAATATGCGCTAGTTTCAGAAATAGATAAGGAAACAAGAAGATGACAGGAGCAGATAGAAGAGGAAGTTACGGTTTAATACAGGGGACAAAAAAAAAAAAACTGTAATATTATGAAATCGACTGGTTTGGTGATATTTTAATGGTTATTTATTGTAGGATTAATATTTTAAAATAACCTGCTGTAATTTTATGTTTTTGTTAATGCGTTTTTTTGAAAAATTAAAATTGTATTTGAATAGTTCGATAACAGTATTCTATTCCGAGCGTTGTATTCTTTGTGTTCTAAGATAGTTATGTTACAGTTTATTATTTAGATTAACAATTGTAAAAGTGTGTACCTGAAGAGTGTGTGATACAGCACCGAAAACGTTAGTGCGGAGTTTCAGAACTTTTGAATGAAGTTAGTTGTTTAACCCAAAACTGCGTAAGAGTGCTAAGTGAATGCTTAATTGAAAAAGGTTAGTACTCATCAGAAACTCCAATAGGTGCTATCCCCTTCGGTTGATGTCTTTGCTACCCGAAACGACATGATGAGAGTTAACATCGACACCAACCAATAAATCAAAATGAACCTTTTGACAAAATTCCACCAAAGACCCAAAGTCAGGCGTTGCAGAAGTTTGTCTTTATCTAAGGGAATAAGCGAGGAAACAATAAATTCCCTACTAGCACCTCCCTCATCTAGCTTCACCCGAACAGTAGTAAGATCCCTTGAACAGTAATCCCAAACGGGTGAAACATGTATGTTATTCCTAGCGAATACACAAGTCCGAGGACCACTGTCAGAAGTACAAGAAGTAAAAGAAAATAACTTACCTTCCTTGTAGTGAAGCCTCCCGCTTATAGTGCCACGGCTCTTGAATAAGAGCAAGGTCATAGCAGCCCCCACAAGCAGCCGACCCAAAAGGGCGGAAGCGGCTTGGGAATGCTGGAGGTTGATCTGAATCAACCTCAGACCCATGACATTACAGGTACCTAAGGTGGAAAAAGTTTCATGCCCTCCTCTAATGACTGGGTGTTAGAAGGACCAGTGTACTCCCGGAAGCCCAATCCTTATCAGTGAGCCCAACCAGTTCATTCCGCTTTTCAGGAGCAATCACTGAAGCTATTGGTGTCCCAGACTTGGAATTGGGATCCGAAAGTACCTTAAAGGTACCCTGATCGACCCCAGAAAAGGCCTTAAAATTGGCTGCCTTGATGGCCTTTGCCGAAGCAAGATAAACCATCAAAATTAATCGGTTTTTTAGCATCTACTATGACCCAAAACCCTCCAGTGTTCAGTCTTGAATCCCGGGTCAAATACTTGGAGTCAAGCAAAAAGTTTGCGCACATCCTGCGTACCTGTATCCGCAGGATGTGCAGATACACAAAAGAACTAATATAGCAATCTAACTTTACTATTTTTACTATTACTTTTACTAGTATATTATTAAGTTTATGAATTTTTTTTTTCTTCTATAAGTAAATTGTAAAATTCCTCCGTTAATCATATGTAGTTACTTTATGTAATCGTGGTAACCTTTTTTGTTTGTTTAGAATGTTTAGAACTCTGAACGCTCTTAAAAAGCTGTTAAATGTATTTGACAAATATTCTGTATTTAAATCTAGGAACCTGAAGATGGTGATACATAGCCGAAAACGTTTGTTCGTTCGCTAATAAATCATTTTTAGAATAAATCTCTACTGCGTTATAGTGCTTGTAATTCTTAATATCTAAAAAGAGTAAAAAGCAGGAGTGGTTTTATCAAAGCATGGATAGACAGCTGAGCCAGCTGGAAGATGAAAGGCTAAGGACAAGATACAGAGTTCAGTATAAAAAACTGATTAGAAGGCTCGAAATACTGAGATTTCTGCAAGAATGTAGGACAAATACAGTTTCGATTTGTCGATCCATAGAATTAAACTGCCAGTGGACTCAAAACAAGTATTATTGAATACTAAAAAAGTATGTCTGAAAGTAGCTATCTCTAATGCAAAAAGAGATTACTACAAATTGTTATATAATATTGAAGCGTATAGAACTGCACTGCATGGCAGGATATGTGGTATCACGTTTTTGAATGAAGTAGAAGAAGAAATGGAGAGTTTTAGAATAATAATAAGAAAAATGCATAGAAATAAAATTAGATATATCCTTAAGATCCAGCTTCCAAGGAGAGTAAAGACACAAATAGAATTAGAAGAAGCTATAATAATAATAGGGGATATTCGAGTACCAGACTATGCAAGGGAAGTTTTTAAGAAAGGACCTTCCTGCTTGCTCTTAAAAGGAACTAATATAATTGAGGACATTCCCATATTAGAAGAGCTAATGAGATATTCAGACGATCTCGAAAAAGAAAAAATGAGATGGACATATATAAATAAAAAGCTTGCGAATAAAAGAAAGAATAAGAGACTAAGTAACAAAGATAAACAACAGATTAATAAGACAGTTAAATGGCTGCGTGACGAGAACTTAGTTATAACAAGGGAAAGTAAGAATAAGAAAATGGCCCTAATTCAAAGGAGTGAATATGATATTATATTCCTTGAAGATTATATTCAAAAAACGAGCCCGAGACCATTACCTGAAGATCCGACATTAAAAATAGCAGCAAAAGTGGACAAATAAGAAAATGGCCCTAATGCATAGGAGTGAATATGATAGATTCCTTGAAGATTATATTCAAAAAACGAGCCCGAGACTATTACCTGAAGATCCGACATTAAAAATAGCGGCAAAAGTGAAGAAAATCGTAAATAATAAGTTGTTCCCGGAAATCTGGAAAATCGACAGAGTAGCAGCACCAGTTTGCCCGAGACTGTTCGGGTTTGTCAAGACCCACAAAGACCCAATAGCAGTAAGACCAATTGTTGATAAGAGGAAGGCACCAATCTACTACCTTGAAAAAGTATTGGCAAAGTGGTGCATAAACCTGCTAGGGGACACAGAGCTAACATATAATGCTACAATGGAAGGTGCCAACCTACTACCTTGAAAAAGTATTGGCGAAGTGGTGCATAAACCTGCTAGGGGACACAGAGCTAACAAATAATGCTACAACGAAGATACAACGAAGATACTTGAAAAAATTATCAGTATATAATATAGTGAAAATGACACCTTTGTAAAGTATGATTTTGAAAGTTTATATCCATCGCTATATCTAGAGCCTACGTGCTTGCTTTTTTATAGATTCCTTTTGGAGAATGTACCAGAATCCAATCTCTGTGCCCGCTACTTAGAGAAATATGAGCTATAACAAATTGTGTGCGCTATTATATGTTTAAAGACAATATATACCTGCAAACAAGGGGAGTGCCGATAGGTAGCCCAATCGCAGGAGTGTTAGCCGAGTTAATGGTGAGAAGCATAGAACCGGGAAAAGTGAGTATGTTCCAACCGGATTTAAAATTTTATATACGATACGTTGATGACATACTGACAATATGGTCAACTAACGAGAATACACAAAGGCTGGCAAATGAATTCAGCATAGAGGCATATGGCCTTACACTAAAGTTAGAACAAGAGAGTAAAAATATGGTTAATTACCTGGATATAAAAATTATTGCAGGGCAAGGGAATATTGTAACGTCAGTCTACAGAAAACCAGCCTATAGACCAGTAATAATTCCCAATTGGTCGGAGGACCCGGTTACATACAAAAAAAGCAGCATTCAGGTCCTTGTTCCGAAGAGCCATACTGTATAATAAAAAAACTGAAGATATTAGAGATGAAATAAACTATATTACAAAAATAGGAGAACAGCATGGTTATAAAAAATCTTTTATTATGAGCGTACTTAATTCAGTGAAAAGAAGCATAGCCAGAAAGAATTTGGAAAATGAGGATGCGATATGTGCGAAAAGGTCCACGGAAGATTTTAATGGCTATATACAAGTACCACACAGCATGAGTAAATGTAATTTTGTGAAAACTCTAGCGAAAAAACAGAAGAAAAAACCAGCAAGTAAGAGACCACCAACAGTATTTAGTGTATTACGGAACGAGAAAGACCTCCTAAAAGAGTATGAAAAAACGGGGGTGTACAGGATACCAGTAAAAAATATGGAGACTGAACAACACTCGGCATACATAGGGATAACTTCGAGGACCCTCAAACAGCGATTAGAGGAACACAAAAGGGATATAAAATCAGGTAAGGTAAGCACAACGTTAGCTATAGAAGCGTACGAGAATAACACGAAAATTTATTGGGAAGACGCAAAAGTGATAAGTCGGGTCGAGAAAAAAGCGCACGGGTAAACAGCAGAAGCATTAGAGGTATATTAAGGAGACAGAGCAGGGAGAATCTGTTGAATGAGAAAGTTACAGGAGTACCCAAAGCATGGGAATATGCAATAGAGAATTTGTAAAATGTATGGAACTCTCTTTTTTTAATTTTTTAGATCAAAAAAAGGACTGATATAGCAATCTAACTTTACTATTTTTAATATTACTTTTACTAGTATATTAGTAAGTTTATGAATACAGTGATACCTCGGTTCACGAAACAGGAGTACCCAAAGCATGGGAATATGTGATAGAGAATTTGTAAAATGTATGGAACTCTCTTTTTTTAATACTTATTGGGACTCTACTGTACCCATGTGAGCTGGGCGAACTGGATTGCTGCTGAGGGCGAGCTGTGTGCAGGGTTTTGTGCGCCGCAACTGGATTGCTGCTGGGGGCGAGGCTGTACGCAGGGTTTTGTGCGCCGCAGTACATGCGCTCCATGCACTCCGTGCGTACGGTTCGTGAACCGAAGCATCGGAAGCGAAGCAAAAGTGCGTGTGTGTTCGTGAACCAAAGCATCGTTCGTAAAGCATGTTCGTGAACCGAAGCATCGTTCGTAAAGGGAAGCAAAATTTGTTTTGTTCGTGAACCGAAGCATCGTTCGTAAAGCGAAGCAAAATTTGTTCACGGAAATTGTTGTTTATAGACCGATTTGTTTGTGAACCGAGACGTTCGTGATCCGAGGTATCACTGTATTTTGACAAAGTTATTTCTCTATATATCAGAGAATCCCATAAATAATGTTGTCTTTTTGCACATCTGTTTGGGAGTCATAATAAGGGATAAATTTAATTAAATAAAGAAACTAAAATATCAACACTTGTTGCGATTCTACTGTACCCATGTGAGCAGGGCAAACTGGATTACTGCTGAGAGCGAGGCTGTGCGCAGGGTTTTATGCGCCGTGAGTCACATACGCTCCATGCACTCTGAGCGTGTGTGTTCGTGAACCAAAGCATCGTTCGTAAAGTGAAGCAAAATTTGTTCGCAAATGGTGTTCGTAGACCGATTTGTTTGTGAACCGAGATGTTCGTGATCCGACGTATCACTGTACTCTGAGCATGTGTGTTCGTGAACCAAAGCATCGTTCGTAAAGTGAAGCAAAATTTGTTTGCAAATGGTGTTCTTAGACCGATTTGTTTGTGAACCGAGACGTTCGTGATCCGAGGTATCACTGTATTTTCGTCTTTTGTAAGTAAATTGTAAAAATTCCTTCCGTTAATTATATGTGTTACTTTATGTAACCATGGTAACCCTTTTTTGTTTGTTTAGAATGTTGAGAACTCTGAACGCTCTTAAAAAGCCGTTAAATGTATTCAACAAATAATCTATATTTTAAATGTATGAACCTGAAGATGGCGATACATAGCCGAAAACATTTGTTCGTTAATAAATTATTTTTAGAATACATCTCTACTGCGTTATAGTGCTCGTAATTCTTATTCGGCTTAACAACCGCCACCGCCAGATAAAATTATTCCATGAGGATAGTTTGGACTTAACAAACCTAATGGAATGACAGGCTTAGGCCTTGTGCATTCATGGACTTATGGGTAAAGGTGAATTCACACTATGACCAAATGGACTGACTTCACTGACTCGACCGATCGATTCGAGCCAGACCAATCACATTACACCACGGACTGTTGTTGATATGGAATCATGACGTAGAATCGTTCAAGTTGGTTGAGTTGGTCATAGTGTGAACCCACCTTAAGGATGGAAGAACAGTAGTTTTTCCCCGATTAAAATGAACTTGAAAACAATGTAAAACAAATCAAAGATTTATTAAAAGAAGGTAAGAGAGATTTTACAATTTTTTGATCTTAGAATGGCATCCATACCAGGTTAAGGTCAATAGGCTTGGGGATCTCTACCACAACAATACCCCATAATCGTTAAGGTCAACAAGATTGGAGATCTCTACCACGACGATGCTATTAATGAAGATTTTACAATTTTTTGGTCTTAGAATGGCACCCATACAAGGTTGAGATCACTAGGCTTGGGAATCTCTACCACGACAATGCTATTAATCACTTCCGAAATATGATTTTTTTGGTCTTAGAATGGCACCCATACTAGGTTGAGGTCAATAAGGCTGAGGATCTCTACCACGACAATGCTATTAATCACTTCCGAAAAATCCTGAAAATCTCTACCACGACAATGCTATTAATCACTTCCAAAAAATCCTGAAGGGGAGAGAAAAGTTTCTACCACGACAATGCTATTAATCACTTCCGAAAAATCCTGAAGGAGAGGAAAAAAAAAGCAATTGATATTGGACAGATTCTTTATCAGAAAAAAAAAAAAAAAACACATATATGCTTACATAATCTTGCATTTTCATCTATTATTGTTATTACATATAAATATATGTAGTAAGAAATTATATAATTTTTTATTTATATTTTTTTGGATCTCCGGAACAAATTAATCAAATTCCCATAAAAACCTATGGTAATTCGATGATTGGTTAACGAACAATTCAGATAACAAATATTGTCTTGGAACGGATTATGTTCGTTAACCAATCACCCACTGTACTTACAATAGTATTTATTTATGATAAAAATCTGTATTTACAACAATTTCCATCAATGATTTTGCAATTATGGTGGCCAATCAACTGGATAGAAGCATATAGTATTTCAATCATATAGCATTCATATTTAATTTTGGATCTCATATCTCCAGATTTTTTTTAGGTATCCAGGCTCAATCTGTTCAACCCCAGCCTAAATGCATGGAAGCATGGAATTCAAATTCTATATTTTCCAAAAATTTTTGATGGATCCAGCCAGGGCACCAATTCATCTACTGTAATGTTCTATTAGCTTTATCACAAATGTGAACAGTTTCTAGTTGAATCCGGAATGGATAACATGTAGTAGTCAGCAAATGATTGGAAAGTGGCATTAAAAAATGATTGCTTATATTTACTAGATACTTGATTAGGTTATTCATTTAGAACTAACTGCTTAGACTCTTACTTCAATAACAACAACACGTATAAGCACAACTAGCAGTTGAGAGTAACACAAACACTTTAATAAAACTTGTTAAAACTAACGTTTTCGGCTAGTTAAAGCCATCCTCAGGTTTCTTATATTGGTTTTGTTACTTAAACGTTCTAGAACTTATAATACATACATCATTAAAAGATCGTTTCTTGTTCCACAGAAAAATTTAAATTCAAATCTTTAACAAGTTGCATAGCTGCATTCGGTAATATAAACATATAAATAAAATAAACAAATTTAAAAAATACACAATAGGATTATTAGTAAATCTACGGATACGATAACAAATAACAAAATACAATCGGTTTCTAAATTGTGTCATCCGACTAAGTCCTTACTCTATCCTCCTGCATACGTACACGTATCGTAATTCGTTTAATGTATCTTATTTCCATTTTCTAACTGCGTATTGCCATGCTTTAGGTATATCCTGCACTTTGTCGTTCAAAAGACTCTCCTTATCTTCTCTGCGTGTTATCTCTAAAGCTTCCGTTAAATATTTATATTCATTTTTCTCTACCAGTCTTATAATTTTAGCCCTATTCCAGTGTACTTCCAGGTCATTTGCATCAAAAAGCTAGCAAAAGGTCAAGACAAAAAACTAGTGAGTAGGAGACTCCAGACTATTTACAATAGACTTAGAAATGAGAAACAACCTTTGATGGAAACTGAAAGGACGGGAGTGTATGAAATCCCGGCAACGAAGATGAAAGAGGGTGAATGCTCTAATTATATAGGGGTCACAACGAGAACACTTGGGCAAAGAATTGCTGAACACAAGAAAGATATTTACAAAGGTAAATTGAGTACCGCCCTTGCTATAGAAGCGTATGACAATGACCTGGAAGTACACTGGAATAGGGCTAAAATTATAAAACAGGTAGAGAAAAATGAATATAAGTATTTAACGAAAGCTTTAGAGATAACACGCAGAGAAGATAAGGAGAGTCTTTTGAATGACAAAGTGCAGGATATACCTAAAGCATGGCAATACGCAGTTAGAAAATGGAAATAAGATACATTAAACGAATTACGATACGCGTACGTATGCAGGAGGATAGAGTAAGGACTTAGTCGGATGACGCAATTTAGAAACCGATTGTATTTTGTTATTTGTTATCGTATCCGTAGATTTACTAATAATCCTATTGTGTATTTTTTAAAATTTGTTTATTTTATTTATATGTTTATATTACCGAATGCAGCTATGCAACTTGTTAAAGATTTGAATTTAAATTTTTCTGTGGAACAAGAAACGATCTTTTAATGATGTATGTATTATAAGTTCTAGAACGTTTAAGTAACAAAACCAATATAAGAAACCTGAGGATGGCTTTAACTAGCCAAAAACGTTAGTTTTAACAAGTTTTATTAAAGTGTTTGTGTTACTCTCAACTGCTAGTTGTGCTTATACATGTTGTTATTGATTAGGTTAGTTTGAATTAAGCCATCAAAAAATATTTTTGACAGTGGCACTTTCAGAGCCTCCACAAACTGTCCAACATCTATAGTGGGATAACCAGAAAGTTGAAGGATAGGATTTAACAAGTCTGGTTGGGCCTGGATTTTCCTTGAAAAATGATATGCAAGATTCAGAATTAAACCTTCAAGGATCCTTCAAAGGTGGTAAATGGCTGCTTTATCATGTAGCTGACTCTCAAAATTTAGACACAAGAAAATAACTTTTAAATCTTTCATCTTTGCTTTTATATAGTTTTCTTTAGTTTTATCCATATAAAATTCCAGTAGGCACAAAATACACAATTTCTACATTTTAAAGAATAAACTGCATTTATTCAATATTACTGTATGTTATTACTTTTAAAAAGAATATTCTGAATTCTGATAGTTGGGAAATGTAACTTCCATTTATAATATTGTGCATATGGAAAACTGTATGCAGTTATGATGAATTCATGACTAGAATTTTTTAACGAAATCTCTAAGTCAGATACTCTCCATATAGATTAATTAAGCAGACATTCGTGCCAATCCAGAGCAAGGGAAAAAAATTCAACCAGAAGTGTAACATGCTTTATTTTTGTATTCATATGTTTACTGACTTATCAAATTCATTGTTTCAATATTATCCCAAAAGATTCTTATAGTGATTCAAAAGATACTGTTAGAAACAATGCAATTTGACCATAATATTAACCCTTTCCAGCCCGAATTATTTCTAATTGATGAAAAAAATTCTTTTGTTAAGTTTTGTGTTCTAAAATATCTAGATAAATAATGCAATATAGATAAAATTTTATGTTTATAAATATAAACAATTTTTTATTATGCTGCCATATGGCAGCACCGGAATGATAAAAACTGAATCAAAAGTATATGTTGAAAACAAATCTTATTTCAAGAAAAATGGTTTGGTTACATTTATATATACAGCTCTTACTTAATTGGAAGATTTGGAAATGCAATTATTATTATACAGATAGGCCTCGTTTAGTGCGAGTTCGAATAATGCGATTTCGATTAGTACGACTTATAAAATTGATACCATATTTGATTAGTGCGACTTACAAAATTAGTGCGAGTTCGAATAATGCGATTTTGATTAGTGCGACTTATAAAATGCGAGTTCGAATAATGCGATATTCGATTAGTGCGACTTATAAAAATTTGCGAGTTCGAATAATGCGATTTCGATTAGTGCGACTTATAAAATTGACATCGTTTTTCAGAAAATTCTTATACAGGGAGGCCTCAATTAGTGCGATATTCAATTAGTGTACACGACGCTCTTCCGATCTTATGTACAGGTAGGCCTCGATTAGTGCGAATTCAAATCTGATATACAGGTAGGCCTTGATTAGTGCGAGTTTGAATAATACACATATTTATTAAATTTGTCAAGCAACTATAGGTAGGCCTCGATTAGTGTGAGTTTTATTTGATTAGTGCGACTTACAAAAATGATACTGTTTTTCAGTTAGTGTGAGCAAATATTCGCGACTTATAAAATTGATACCATTTTTCAGTTAGTGCGAGCAAATATTTGATTAATGCGGTAGGCCTCAATTAGTGCGAGTTCGAATAATGCAATATTCAATTAGTGCAAGGCCTCGATTAGTGCGAGTTCCAATAATGCGATTTCGATTAGTGCGACTTTCGCAAAAATACAGGTAGGCCTCGATTAGTGCTACTTATAAAAATGATTCAAAGGCCGGGAAATCAGAAACACTAAGTGTAAACTTATAAAAATGATACCTTTTTTTTCAGTTAGTGCGAGCAAATATTCGATTAATGCGAGTTGTAAGCATAGATTCAGTTAGTGCGAGCAAATATTCGATTAATGTGAGTTGTAAGCATAGACTAGTTAGTGCGAGCAAATATTCGATTAATGCGAGTTGTAAGCATAGACCCTACACGACGCTCTTCCGATCTCAACTTATAAAATTGATACCGTTTTTCAGTTACGATATTCGATTAGTGCGACTTATAAAAATGATACCGTTTTTCACTTAGTGCGAGCAAATATTCGATTAATGCGAGTTGTAAGCATAGACCAGTCTTACTAACAAAGCTGTCGATTAATGCGAGTTGTAAGCATAGACCAGTCTTACTAACAAAGCTCGGCGACTTATAAAAATGATACCGTTTTTCAGTTAGTGCGAGCAAATTTTCATTAATGTGAGTTGTAAGCATAGACCAGTCTTACTAACAAAGGTCCGTCCCCTTTAATGATGTCAATGCGAGTTGTAAGCATAGACCAGTCTTACTAACAAAGCTCCGTCTTCTTTTATGATGTCAACTAACAAATTACCGTTAATTTTCGGTTAGTAAAACCAGACATTTATGATGTCAATTAACAAGTTACTGTTAATTTTTGTTTAGTAAAACTGGAGAGATGTCAATTAACAAATTAATGTTAATTTTGTGGTTAGTAAAACCAGACGAGGAGTTAACAAATTACCATTAATTTTCGGTTAGTAAAACCGGACAAGAAGCCGTTCAAGAACAGTCACTTGGCTTTGAAGGGGTGAAACATCAGAAAGATAAACCAGTTAATGGCAAAAAGCCTAACATTACTGTACTATTATTTAGCTTTCCTATCATATACATACAGTATAGTACAGAATTTTCTTGTTAAAAATTTCTCATTGGCTCATTAACTTAGCTTATTAATTCTATCTGTAACTAATTTACTGATTCAATAAAGTTGCAATGCTTAATCACAAATCGGACTATCCACTCAATTCTCGACCCAGAATTACCAGGCTGTGCTCAACTTCCGTTTTCAATTCACTATTTGGTTTTGATTTGGCATTTTTGATTGATTAAAAATTGATAAAAGTTGATTTTTATTTTGGTTTCGATTTGGTGAGTGGAGAATTTTCGCTTTTAAAAAGTATCGAAATGGATAAAAGGAGGAACACTTTTTAATGAGGTATGAGACCATACAGTACAGTACAGAATTTGGCGGTTGGTTTGATGATGTATGAGGACAATTCCTGGTAAGTTATTAATTTAGATGATGAACAATGATGTGATTCGCTATTTTGGTTTTGATTTGGCAGTTAGTTTGATGATGATAACCGCTTTCGATTTGCTATTTTGGTTTCGATTTTGATGATGGTATGAGACTTCGCTATTTTGGTTTTGATTTGGCGGTTGGTTTGATGATGATATGATTTAAAAGTGGTCACGATAATTCGGCGGTTGGCTTGATGATGGTATGAAACAACATAATTCCTGAGTTATTAATTTAGATGATGAACAATGATGTAAAATATATAAATATTTACAATAAACTTAACACTAACTATTAATTTAGATGATGGATGGTATGAGACGCAATTCCTGGTAAGTTATTAATTTAGATGGTGAACACAATAATGTAAAATATGGTCACAATAATTCTAAGATATCTTCAATTTGGAAGTTGGATTGATGTTGGTATGAGATGCAAATTTGGTTTTGATTTGGCGGTTAGTTTGATGATGATATGAGACACAATCTGTGATTGAGCGACATAAAAACGGCGCTCAACTTCTGCTTTTGATTTGGTGGTTGGTTTTTTGATGGCTATGAGACATAATTCCTTTTGATTTGGCGGTTGGTTTGATGATGATATGAGACGCAATTCCTGTGAAGTTATTAATTTAGATGATGAACAACAATGTAAAATATGAAAATAAAAATTTCTTAAACAGTTAGTGTTAAGTTAATATCGTGGTTATTCCTCGTTAGGTTGGCTAATGACCAGAATCTCACAAAGCAAGAACCAATTACCATATTTTACATAGAGTTAATACTTCGAATAGTGCGAGAAATTTGTGGAACCAATTATTCGCACTAATCGAGGCCTAATTGTATAATATTAGAATGCATTATATAGTTATTAATTGCATTTTTTCTTATTGTAATAATAAAATAATAGTAAAGTAATGATCGAGAGTAAATTTTATTTTTTAGTGTGATAACTTAGATGACAATTTTTGTTGTTTGTGATGCACAAAATGTACATTACATTTAGTGCATTTTATTCCAGAAAATTCTTTTATGCATAACTTGCACCTATTTTCTTATTGGCATGTTCAAGCAAATACCTATAATTATCAGATTGAATGTTTATCATAAGTGTCAATGTTACACAGTATTTATTTATTATTTTGTTTCTACTTTTCTATTTTCTTCAGATATCGGGCTTCCCGTTTTCTTACCATGGGTGTTTTGTAATACAATTTCTGGATTTCCTGGCAATGTCTTTTCTATTTCCTTCAGATATCGGGCTTCCCGTTTTCTTACCATGGGTGTTTTGTAATGCAATTTCTGGATTTCCTGGCAATTTTAGCCTGGAAATCCAGAAATGTCAGTTTGCTTTTTGCATGTTTTCATTGAATTATTTGAAGCAAAAATTAGGTGAAGAAAAAAAAATTTTTTTGTTTCATAAGTCTACAAATATCAATAAGAATATAGAATTTTGAATTATTAACTCAAAATCTATATTAAGTAAATGAAAATAGAAAAAGCAAGAAACATAATATATAGGAAGTTGTAATACAATACAATTATAATGCAGAAAACAATTTTTGTAGCTCACAAACATGATTAATACAATTATATAAAAAGTAACAAAAGCACATTATGAAATTAAAATATTGAAGATTTGCCTTTCCGCCTATTGATGATTAAAAGTGTGAATCGTAATTTCATCCTGTTAAAGATTCATTCAAAAAACTACAACTTAGAGAATTAAATATTCATTCCAAAACTAAAATTCTAATCTTTCACCTCTATATTCAAAAAAAGTTTTCTCGACTTTCGCGCCACCTGCTTATACGAAACTGAACAAGTGGTTAATCTCGATTAACTTAACCGCTTATGAACACCGAAATTATGTCGATTACTGTATTACCGGTTAACTTGATCCGGGTTACTTTTATCCTAGTTAACGTCGCTAGTGAACGTAGTATAAGAGAGTCTAGGATCGTACTGATTAAGATAAAAGAGACTCTACTTTTTCTACAATCCTCATGATGAGCGAATATTTTACATCCCAAAAAAATTATAATAAATTTGATTATAATTAATAAATTATGTTTTTTTTAGAGGATTTTGGATATGGATTAAGATAAAAGAGACTCTACTTTTTCTACAATCCTCATGATGAGCGAATATTTTACATACCAAAAAAAATTATAATAAATTTGATTATAATTAATAAATTATGTTTCTTTTAGACGATTTTGGATATGCTGAGGAAACTCGAGTTCCTGCCAGATACGGAGGAAAGTATGTTTTCTGTCTTGGTTGGTTTGATTTAGCAGCTAATTGTAAATAGCTTTGTCGAGACAGTTCTAATGCAATCGGCGTAGAATGCTTTGAAAGCATATTTTACTATATACCATGTGATTCATTATGATGTTTTCATTCCGATAATTTTAAAAATAATTCTTATGAGATCAATCTATCATTCATGTTTTTGCATAACGATTAGAAAATAATACAACTGCTTCCTAGTTAATCATTCACTTTTTTTTTTTTTTTTGCATAACGATTAGAAAATAATACAAGTGCTTCCTAGATACGAATATTCGTATTTATGAATGTGAAATTTCATTTTCAAATTTCACGAAATTTCAAAAACATCAATAATTTTAAGTAATATGCAAAAACTACTCTAGTAACCAATATACTGTAAAATTACAAAATTAATTAACATACTATGAATATTTCAAGATGGCGACGATTACACCAAAAATTCCTCGATATATGTTCGGAACTTTTCATTAAAATCTATGAAATAAGAAATTCTTAATTATTTTAATGTGAAATATATTACAATATATAGTACATAAAATTATTTCAGTACTTTTGGAGATAAAATAACAGTAGTATCTGAGTTACGAACAAAACTCACATACGAGTTATGTTCGTAACTAGAAGAGCGCCTGTATTTCTGTGAGAATATGAATTTATAAACATTTAAAAGTTTTGTATAAAAGAATAAAATAATATATGCAGCTGAAACTGTTAATATGTATTTGTTAATCTAAGAATTATTTTCTGTTTTATATCTTATAAACTTTTCATGAATTTAGATGATTATCATTTTAGAGCATGAAAATATACATATAAAATATTATTATAAAATTATATATTCGGCTATATATAAATATAATTATATATGAATATAAAAATTAAGTATATAATTATATTATCTTCAATGATACAGTATAATGTATATGTTGAATACATGGAAAACAATTAACCATTTCTGTTTACTTTGTCAATACGATTAATAATATAGTTATTGTTACTAAGTGGCAATATTTTTTTCAATAGATGATGCCACTTTCCATTCTATTAAAACACTAAATGACGGGGCGAAACAAGCCCTTCCAGGTTGCCCATCTCTGCGGAGGGGTAGCCGGATTATGGAAGATGGGGATAATCGGGCCGGTCCCGGACCTCATAATAAATACCGTATTTTTAAGGGGTGGAATCTAGAGTCGCACCCGGATCTTCCAGAGTGGAAAGCCATAAGCACTTCCACGCGGCCAATCCGACCGACAGCTAGCATTAAAGCTGCTAGGATATTATTTAAATACAATTAATTTATACATTAATAGTCATTTATACATTATTATCGTATATAAACAATAAAGTAAATATATTAATGTTCTAAACATTATCTAAATTTAAATGACCTTATGTCAGTTAAATTTTATTAATGTTTATTTTATCCTGTTGACAATAGATGGCGCTAACTGTTACCTTGCATTAAAGTCACTCTATGCTCCTATAGAGAAGTATGGACACACTTTTCCCTAGACTTTGCCGACAATGGAAGCCTTTCATTGGTTAGCTCCGTGTCACGTGGGTTCCAGACGCCATGTTTGAGACATTGTCGAAGAGCTAAGCTTGGAGCTAAACTGAATTTGGCTACATGTGGCGGCAGATAATAATTTACAGTTATCTCTATATTGTTATCTAAATCATTTCTTAATTCGGAAATGTCTGGTGGTGCAGCTTTTGGTTGTAGTAATAGAAATGGTTCGTTTTTTATATTTCCGAGCGAAAACTTTCCAACATGCCACGACATTGGCCAACTATTATTCAGGGATTCCCAAAGATTTTCCTAGGTGGGCCAAATTATAAATTCCAAAATATTTGACAGGAAAATATATTAATGTTCTAAACATTATCTAAATTTAAATGACCTTATGTCAGTTAAATTTTGATAATGTTTATTTTATCCTGTTGACAATAGATGGAGCTAACTGTTACCTTGCATTAGGGTCCCTAGATACGTAGATTAGCGTATTCAGCCACCATTTTATATCAATCCTGCCGATCGATAATCACAAATAACTTTATAGAAAATAAACCATAATACTATACTTCTTTTCTAAGTTATAAATACAGCAGTTGCTTACCTGACAAACGAAGATCATATTGGAAATTTTTCCTTCCAATATTTTGCAAACGCTTCTTTTTATCTTTCATTTCTTTTACTCTGCGACGAATGAAAGAGTCGATGACACTTTTCTATTCGATTAGAATCGTTTACAGCACTACAAGGTATTTTCTTAAAAAAATAACCAGAAAACATATGAACGCAATGATAACTCCCTATCTAACAGGATATAAAATTGCCGATTTGGCGGCATCTGCTGGCCCAAAGGAATGCGCTACTCTATCTATCTACGGACTCTATTTTTCATAGTAATGAAAGATAACACTTAGCGCCATTTTTTATCAATGATATAAAAATAAAATTTTCATAAAAATCGAATGCCATCCTTTAGTATTAAAACATCATAAAGATGAAATGGCAACCTGGAGGCAGAACATCATTACCAAATTTCTTGAAACACGAAATGCTCCAATCTATTTGTGTATCCATCCGGATATGCTTCCAAATTTTCAATGTTTCATTCCATTTCGTGATGTATTACTACTACAACTAGTACACATTATCTTTTATTATTCATTATATGTTACGTTCGATTTTTTGAACTAACGAACTGGCGGCCGGGTAGCCGAGTGGTATGCTAATATCACTGCTACAACCAAATGAACCTTACTGGATTATTTTCGGAATTTTAATAATTAAACTGAATTAAACTAAATTTTAATAATTATTTTTATGCATTATGCCTACGATACCACCATTAACTTAATAATTTATTTCTGTTTTTTCACTTTTGTAAAGATAATTTTCGCTTTCACAAAATCTAGGAAGCAATATACTCTCAGTCGGATGAAGCGACTGTTTTAGGCCAAACTTTTAATATTAACTGATGATACGTCAGTGATACCTACAGCAGTGGCCGCCATATTTATACACTAAAAAAGATTGGTCTATATATCAATTAATATTTTTGATTCTTTTTAAATGTGAACAGTCATAGTCGTCCGCGTGTTTTTAATAATTGAACCAGAATAGATAGTAATTTTAAGAAATAAGTATACCGAATCACGCTGTTACCATAGGAAGCGCAATAGCACAATAGAATGCAAAATGAGTCCGAGTTATGTATTTTCGTTCATTTTTAATAGTATCAGATATTGAAATACATAAAACATATTAAATTTATATACAGTTATACATATCCATATGTTTTTGGCCAAAAATTCAAATAAGAATCACTAAAATAATGATTTCTGTTAGCAACAAATATCGAGGATCGCTCGGCTGGCAGGAATGCGCTTCGAAAATGCGTCGTGATTGAGCCAGAAAATCTTATTATTTTCGAAAATTTTTAAATTTTTACCCCATGTATAAGCTGATCCACTTATTCAAAAATTTTTTCTCGATAAAAGTTCTTTGCGTATACACGGGGATATGCGATATTTTTAACAGATGTAATGAACCTTTTTGTCTAATTTCCATAATATTTGATTTATTTTTGTAAATAATTTAGCAGATTCAAATACTTTAAGAACTATTATTAAATTTATGACCAATATTTCAAAAAAATTTCATAATTTTTATACAACAAATCACGATTTGTAAATTCTTATAGAGTGTAATTTCTAGCATGAAAATTTGGCAGTCTACGTTTCCTTAGCACTAATGGTGCTAAGCAATAAATTTGTAAATTTATTGCTGCGTTAAGCAATATTTGAAAATAGCTGGCATTTGACCACTCAGAAATTATTGAAAAAATGGCAAAAAATAGGCTGAACAGATAACAGCTATCGTAAATTTTTTTTATCATTTATATTAATATTTTTCGAATGTTTTCATGTCTATAGGCAAAGTGGCAATAACTTTCGGCAATAAGACCAGATTGAAAATTTTTATATTGGGATTAATGAGAAATGATTTTTTTTATTTATGAAAGAATATGCAATTATGCAATAAGAACAGATTGGAAATTTTCAATTAATGAAAGTTTTGTCTACAAGAAATATATTGCTTTTGCCGTTTTTTTTTTTTATGTTCTTCTACAAAAGAAAAACATTTAATGGATTGATTATATTACAGATAAATTCTCTGAAATAAACAATTTCAGTAATATTTATAAAATTTTAGAAATTATCGAATGGAAATTTTCAATTAATGAAAGTTTTGTCTACAAGAAATATATTGCTTTTGCCGTTTTTTTTGTTTTTGTTCTACAAAAGAAAAACATTTAATGGATTGATTATATTACAGTATCTGTAATATAATCAATCCATTATAATATAATTCTCTGAAATAATTCAATATAATATAATTCTCTGAAATAAACAATTTCAGTAATATTTATAAAATTTTAAAAATTATCGAATAGAATGAAATCAATGCACAATTTTAGAAAATAAAAAAGTGGATGTTGAGATATTACAAAATTAACTGATGATTCGAATATACACGTTTCAAACAAAATAATTTAATGTGAACAACCTTTCGATATCAAATATCAAAAAATTGTTCAAAGAAAAACAGAAATTTCATAATGATTATAAAAATCATAATTTTGCAATACTTCCATGATTAAACCTAATATAATATTAATTTTATATATTAAAAAATGTTTTCTATCAGTTACAGGTAAATATAATTATATTATTTTAATTATTTTTTACACTTTGTTAAGTATGCAGAATGTTTTTCATTTAAATATCATTTAGCTAACTTTCATCAATTTAAAGATAATAAGTCATAAGTCGACTTTGTTAAGTATGCAGAATGTTTTTCATTTAAATATCATTTAGCTAACTTTTATCAATTTAAAGATAATAAGTCATAATTAGCATTAATATATGATAACTTCACTAAGTTTCAATGATCATATCCTGGACCCATTTTAAAATAAATTAATAATAAAAAGTACTCCTCTCTCTCTCTCTCTCTCTCCAATAGATCATAAAGGCAAAGTATCCGGAATAAAGTTACAAAGTGTTCAAAAGTCTTTCTGAAACTATTATAGAGTAAGAATTGATTAAAAATGATTTGAAAATGATATAATTTAATATTAGTGTTTACATATCTGAATAAGTAAATTGTGTAAATCAAATATTTTAGAATCTGACATTATCTAGAATCCGGGAAGTGTTTATATTGTATAGTCGGAGTCCTCGTATTCAATTCGAATGATAACAAACGTTATCTGCATGATCCAATTTTAATATTTATTACTTTACTGTTATATTTGATCTACTCCCAAATATTTCATATCTCATCCCCATATTGTAAAATGTAATAATAAAAGTGCATAATAAAATAAAATAGGACAGGTCACAGTTAACTTCCTCACACATAGAAAATAACTTAAGGGGGGACACTACTGGATTTTGGCCAAAAATGGTTAAAATATCGATTTTTCATTTTTGTGATTTTCGTATTCTATAAAATTTTCTGCATCTTTTGATGTAAAAATTATGTGAAAAATCAAACTATTAATGTTGTAATCAATAAAAATATAAATCATCTACTTATTATTATATATTTAACTTAGAAAACTTTAAAGCTGATTTTCTCAAAATGCTATTTTTAGCTTTTTTCAATCTTAGGAACTCAAATTCTCTAAATCTAATATATATTTATCAACAAAATTTTGCACAGCTTTAAATTAATATGTTTAACAGGGGGTAAAGTACTTTAAATAGTAGAATATTAATATATTTTTTAAATACTAATTTTTTATTGCAGCAGTAATGCATAACTGAAGTTGAAAATGAAAACAAAGTTGAAATTTGAAAAATGTGCTTAAAATATTTAAATTAAAAGTACCTTACCCCCTAGTAACATGCTTTAAGAATTTTCTTAAGCAAAAAATACTTAATTATACTTGATATTTTTTAAATTTTGACTTCCTAATAGACTATAGTATTTTTTTCATTTTTATTTTTTTTTTAGAAAAAATGAATCAACTGAGGAAGATTTCTCTTAGTTATATTAATTGTAATTTAGCATAAAAATTTCATCAACATAACTTAATAAATAAAAAAGTTAGAAATTTCAGTATTGTCCCCCCTTAAAAGAATACTCATTCTAAAGAATACAAATTCAAAAATTATCTACATATTTCATCTATAATGGTTCAGTGCATGAAGATTTTTAATTAAATTGTAGATGAAGTGTGCAGATAATTTTTGAATTTGTATTCTTTAGAACAAATATTCTGTTTTATATTATTTTCTGTACTTTTGTGTTGATTTTGTGAACTGAGAATGGGTTAAGTCAGGGATGAGCAACACGTGGGCCGCTTGCAGCCCATTAACCCTTCGGGGACTGTCCGGTCGCTCAGTAATGAGCACCAGTCTGTAGCAAATGCACTGCCTCTTGTGTCTCCGCTCCCTCTGTGGACGAGGCAATTCTCGGCCCTTAATGGTCGCTTCAGCGACACAGTGCACGGGATACGAATTAGGCCTTCTTACCCCTAGGCCTGGCAAACTGAGCGAGTCCGCGGTATTCGTATTTCGTTCGCTTTGTGGATCAGAGTGGTGGTCAGGGAGTCCGCACCCCTAAGTGCAGGCAATGATTAAGCCGCGATTATTCTCGCAGACGTTAAGTACCCTGTAGTACCCTAGTAGGTGGAGCAGGGGAAAAGCTTTGGCTAAAGTCTCAGAATACGATATGAGCCTAGTGGGCCCTAAACAGTGTTAGCTTAGGTCCCCCAAAGTTAACGGACCGCCTCTGTTGGCAGCGATATTTTATGAAATACAATTTTCAATGTGTAACAATTACGATATCGAAAAAGACAAATTCTTTCGATGTCGAAATTGTTACAGATTAAATACAAATAAATAACAGAATCAATAAGATAAATATAAAATTTTTTTTAATTTACAGATTTTTGTATATAAATTTAATTATATTGTTTTAAAAATAACACATTTTAAGACTTCTAAACTGCGAAACCCGAATGAAAAAGTTGTTAAGGAAACGAAATAAACATGTTTGGTTTTTATTACAATCAACGGATATTAAACATTTTATCAATGAAAATTGTTTGGAACATTTTTTAAATTTATTACAATCACGGAGAGGTAACGCATTTTCAAATAAAATATTTTTACATACGTAATCCATATTATAACCCATGTAGCCAACGCCACCTAGAAAACTAGGTGACATTGATGTAGCTCGTATAATACGGATTCATATAACGTAGAACAGGGATGGGCAATTATTTTCTGTCGGTAGCCAACGCCACCTAGAAAACTAGGTGACATTGATGTAGCTCGTATAATACGGATTCGTATAACGTAGAACAGGGGTGGGCAGTTATTTTCTGTCGCGGGCCAGATAAACAATCTTCAGGATGAAACGGGACGTATAAAAATTGAAAAGTACCTAAGGGGGAATTTAACCTTACGGCGCCGTAATTATGTAATTATGTAATTATTAGACTAATTAATGTAATGAATTTATCAATAATATATTAGGTAATCATTAATCATTAATAAAAATTACTTTGACTTAAAATGACTACTCACATTCAAGCAAGATTGATTCTTGCACAAACATATCCTTCTCATCATAACACGGGACAAGAATAATTGTTGGCCAATTTATCTGCACACGTTCTTGTCAATCTCGCTAACGTGTGTAGCTATTTTGTGATACTTACACAAAGAATATATTCGTGTATCAATATTATTTTTAAAATTTACTTTTCTTGTATTACAAAGATATATTCGTGTATCAATATTATTTTTAAAATATACTTTTCTTGTGTTACCTTCTTAGTTTTTGTTTGTATGCAAACAGTTCAAAAGCATCCGTAGAAAATATTTTTTCATTAGAAACATTAGAAAATAATTTGTCCTACGAAAAAATAAATTCAGATAATTTTCTTTAAAAATATAAGTATTTTATTAAACTGATTGATTGCTAACAGCCAATTACATCAGAATGTTACAAAATATTACGTACCTACGTAATTAATTTTGTAAAAACAAATTTACAACTTAATTCGAACGGTAAAATTTACTATGTTCATGCTTAATTATATCATAAAAATTTGTAAGTAATCTAGCTAGTGTATTGTCTGTCCACGAAAGCCGCGCTTAGCTAAGGTTGATGAGTCCAAACGGGGATTGTAAGTAATCTAGCTAGTGTATTGTCTGTCCACGAAAGCCGCGCTTAGCTAAGGTTGAAGAGTCCAAACGGGGAAGGGAGAGTCGCAGTCGGTATAATGACGGATGGGAATTATTGAATTAATAATATATTAAGTTCTGTTAAATATACTATTTTCCAATGTCGAAATTAATCATTTAGCATTCGACATTACAATAAACTTCCATTCAACATCAGTTATCTTGCGTTTGTAAACATCTTTGTGCGAAGCTGTCATCCCTTTTTGTCATTGGACTCCAGTTAGCGCACGCGTACTTGCGTCGATGGTCGCGGCTAAGCTGTACGGACAGTATCAGGTACTATCAAAAGCGGTTTTAATGTCCAGACTGACACCTAGCAGTCATTTGTTAGTAGTTCTGGCATTCCGGATGAAACTAATAGCATCATAGATTGCATCCTTTGCAGAAACCTTCCTTACAGCGAAATTGAGAGGAAGATATCCACCATGAGCTTAAATCTACCAGTCCGTCTACGAATTATAAGTTTATCCAATAGTTTGCCCATAACAGGAAGGAGACAAATGGTCCTGTAAATTTAGATTTGTTCTAAATTTGGCAGAGGACCTTTAAGAATAGGAATCGTTTTGTTTATCTTCCAAAGAGAGGGAAACATATCATACTGAAGACAAGAATTGAAAAGTAACTTCAAAAGATTCCGGTTACATTCGTGCAGCTTCATGAGCAACTCAACAGTAATGTTGTCAATACTCGGTTTCCTCCTATAAATTCGAACAAGAGTCTGAAGGATTATACGCGTTATTTGCACGATCCAACTTCAATATTTATTATTTTTAGTACTGCTATATTTGATCTATTCCAAATATTCGATATCTCATCCCCATTTTGTAAATTATAACATCAACAACAGACAGTCACTTAAAAATCTAAGGTAGTCCGTCTACGAATTATAAGTTTATCCAATAGTTTGCCCATAACAGGAAGGAGACAAATGTGTCCTTGTTCTAAATTTGGCAGAGGGCCTTTAAGAATAGGAATCGTTTTGTTTATCTTCCAAAGAGAGGGGAAACATATCATACTGAAGACAAGAATTGAAAAGTAACTTCAGAAGATTCCGGTTACATTCGTGCAGCTTCGTGAGCAACTCAACAGTAATTGTTGTCAATACTCGGTTTCCTCCTATAAATTCGAACAAGAGTCTGAAGGATTATACGCGTTATTTGCACGATCCAACTTCAATATTTATTATTTTTAGTACTGCTATATTTGATCTATTCCAAATATTCGATATCTCATCCCCATTTTGTAAATTATAACATCAACAACAGACAGTCACTTAAAAATCTAAGGTATTCCACTTATTATTATGGAAATCCTTATATTTCTTTTATAATTCATGAATTTATCAACAAGTGATGAAACCTCTGCCCATAGTTATTAAAATATATTCGTCAAAATTTATGTATCGGAACAATTGTTAACTAGAATAAATTTTTTATCTGTCTACTTATGAGTGACACGTTCTCATCAATAAATTTGATGATATGAAATAGAAATCTTTGGACATAGATCAAGAAAAAATTCAGAATTTAATAATTTAAATCTCATTTGTTGTTTTTGGAAAATGCAAACAATTACGAAACTATTACATTAACAGAAAATCTGATTGAAACGAATAATAATATTCAATAAAATATATGAAATTATATAAATTATTAAACGAAAATAAATTATCGTAAAATTTTATAAAGTAAACATTTTTATTATTGTAAAGATATCAAACTTGAGAACTAAAAAATTTGTTGCAAACTAAACATTTTTCGTTATTCAGACAATATCATGAAACTGAGAACTAAATTCCTTTTTTTATAAATTAAATATTTTATTACAAGCAAACATTTGATATCAAGCATAACAATTTCGTAATGAATCATTATTTTGTAACGTTTTCACAATTTAAGTTCATAAAAAAGAGTGCTTACCTCTAATATTTTAAAATAGTATTTTATCAATTACAGGTAAGTATAGTTAACTCTACTAGGTTAATTATATAGAAAATGTCATGTCAAAGACATTGAGGAGGATCCAAAATACTTCTGATAATACAGTGGACTCTCAATTTTACGAACTCGTACGGACCCTCAAAAAAATTCGTAAATGGGAATGCCATTAATTAGCACTAGGGAATTTTTTGGACTACTAAATAATTCGTAAAAATGTGTAGTTCGTAAATTGGAGATTCGTAAAAACGTGATACGAACTCGTACGGACCCTCAAAAAAATTCGTAAATGGGAATGCCATTAATTAGCACTAAGGAATTTTTTGGACTACTAAATAATTCGTAAAAACGTGTAGTTCGTAAATTGGAGATTCGTAAAAACGTCAGTCCACTGTACTATATTGCTTTGTTATTAAATCATTAAGGTAATTAAATTCTCAATGCAAAATTTAATGTACCTTTGATGAAGTTTCTGTAGCAGTATATTTATTTTCTTCATAAATATATATTTTTTTTTATTAAGAAATTCAATTTTCGCAAAATTTTTATGGGAAAATTATCAGTCATAGTTGATAGTAAATAATAAAGATTAGTAGACCTCACTAATACAGGATGGGTTAAAATGTTTTGGTTTAATTTTAGAACTCGACGTAACTCGAAAGTTAAATTTCCGTAGGCCCAAAGTTATAAAATTAATTAGAAATTTGATTATCCCAATCAAAATACTCGAAGATTCAGTAATTTCTTTTAATAGATATAATACAACAGAGTTGAATAAATAATGTTTTTGTTTACAACGCGAAAACACATCTCATCTCTGCCAAAAACTTATGTAAATAAAGAAATACTGGCAAAAATTCGAATGTAAGATATATAATATTTTTACATTTTCAGAACGAACATTATGAAAAACTACTTATTAAAATTGGATGCTACTATAAAAGATTTTTATATGATTTTATTTCAATTAAATTCAAGAATTTGGCTTATTTAGAAATTTAATTAAACACTTGTTTTCCTAGAAACGTTATTTTGACTAGGATTATTAAATCTACTACTCTCTATCATTTTTTTATTAATCTATAAACGTTGATATATAGATTATTTTCATATATTTCCTAAAATAATCATTTGGGAACATTCGTAGATGTTTTCTTTCTTGTAATCAATCTTTATAACACGCAGTTTCATTGCCGAAATATCAGGAGTTCCTGAATTGAAACAATCAATTGAAAAACAGCTATTCCAGAGCCATTAATCTTTACCTCTCTTATTTTATGTTTCACAATTAAATATTATTATGTAGACAAATTATTTCAGTGTGCAGCACTGATGATCCACTATGAGTAATTGAATTATGAATGGATTGGATGGAATTATAATGAGAAATCTAACATAATTAGCGAGTTTGCGCAAAGGTATTTTCCGTTATGGTTACAACGTTATACATAGTGTAAGTTAAACATAATAAATTGCGTTTGCGCATCAACTGGCTTCCCTTATATTTATAACGATATAAACATGCTGAAATCGAGGCTATTTTCTGTCCCTCTCACGGTAGAAAAAGTAAAAAAACAAACATGGATGTATATAATATGATGGTGTTTGATCCAGATGCATTAGAAGACTATTTTATTTTTACAGCTATGAAAAGAGCAGCTAAGGAACATGAACATTTATATGAAAGAGCAATCTTTAATATAAATGATATAACACTTTCGAACTTTAGACATCTTTTTACATTTGAAAAAAAAAACAGATATTTTACAATTATATAATGCTCTTCAATTGCCCACGAGATTCGAAACTGTTGATAGACATCATTTCAGGTGATTTATTTATTTATTTCGTTATTTAAATTTAAAATGTAGATATTATTTACATGAAGGTACAATTCTTATTGGCTTCCTTTATAAGGGAGCGATTACTTTGATTGGCTACCGTTATAACTTTATTTTATAATGTAATCTTATAACGGGAAGCTTCCGTTATGCTTAGGACGTTATGGGAGCTGTAAGGTTATAACAGGTCTTTTTATAACGGAAAATACCATTGCGCAAACTCGCTATTGATGATTCATCACCGTTATGGTGGTGAATCATCCGTGACTGACATTAAAATTCAAACAAAATATCAGAAAGTAAGCTTTATGTAGGACCATCTATCAAAGTATTATCTCACAATATACATTTTTGAATTTATTTTGATGTTTTCTGAGTATTTTGACATCAATATACAATAATATTTCATTTAATAAATAATATTTAAAATGCATAGATGAAAGGGAAGGGAATCCATAGGGAATTTTATATGTTTGAGTTAAAGTGGAATAAATTTTAATTTTATGAATTTTCAACTAAGGAAACTCTCCAAAACTGTAAATATAATATTACAATATGTGAAAATGCATTAAACATGCTGGATCTCAAAGAGATTTAGCAGAAAACGTTTCTTAAATTTGTAAATTTGAATATTATAAAATGGTGGAATTTCTGGTCTTTTGTTGAACTTGTCCCTTTAATTATTAATCCGATATTTAATTCTGACTTATATGTAAAGCTACACCTTTGTTTTTTATTTTTGAATTTTGAAAGAATATCAATTTACAAGTAGAATTTATATATTTATATTTTTGGTTAAATCAATGTGCAAGTGGAACGACATGGATATGTTTGTTTTCTAAGATGTACCGATATTTCAATGGAAATAGTAGTCCATCTTAAGAGGGAAATAAAACAGAAAATTTCTCAGCGCAAACATTTGTTTAATAAAATTATCCTGTTATACTAAATTTTTATATCTGCACAGACTTTACAAAAATTTCTGTAAATTTCGAATTATTTCTCTATAGAGTATCGAGCTATAAAAGTTGTTTTTTCAGAGGTAAGGTTATAACAGGTCTTTTTATAACGGAAAATACCATTGCGCAAACTCGCTATTGATGATTCATCACCGTTATGGTGGTGAATCATCCGTGACTGACATTAAAATTCAAACAAAATATCAGAAAGTAAGCTTTATGTAGGACCATCTATCAAAGTATTATCTCACAATATACATTTTTGAATTTATTTTGATGTTTTCTGAGTATTTTGACATCAATATACAATAATATTTCATTTAATAAATAATATTTAAAATGCATAGATGAAAGGGAAGGGAATCCATAGGGAATTTTATATGTTTGAGTTAAAGTGGAATAAATTTTAATTTTATGAATTTTCAACTAAGGAAACTCTCCAAAACTGTAAATATAATATTACAATATGTGAAAATGCATTAAACATGCTGGATCTCAAAGAGATTTAGCAGAAAACGTTTCTTAAATTTGTAAATTTGAATATTATAAAATGGTGGAATTTCTGATCTTTTGTTGAACTTGTCCCTTTAATTATTAATCCGATATTTAATTCAGACTTGTATGTAAAGCTACAACTTTGTTTTTTATTTTTGAATTTTGAAAGAATATCAATTAGCAGAAAACGTTTCTTAAATTTGTAAATTTGAATATTATAAAATGGTGGAATTTCTGGTCTTTTGTTGAACTTGTCCCTTTAATTATTAATCCGATATTTAATTCTGACTTATATGTAAAGCTACACCTTTGTTTTTTATTTTTGAATTTTGAAAGAATATCAGTTTACAAGTAGAATTTATATATTTATATTTTTGGTTAAATCAATGTGCAAGTGGAACGACATGGATATGTTTGTTTTCTAAGATGTACCGATATTTCAATGGAAATAGTAGTCCATCTTAAGGGGGGAAAAAAACCAGAAAATTTCTCAGCGCAAACATTTGTTTAATAAAATTATCCTGTTATACTAAATTTTTATAATATCTGCACAGACTTTACAAAAATTTCTGTAAATTTCGACTTTATTTCTCTATTGAGTATCGAGCTATAAAAGTTGTTTTTTCAGTGTGTTTACTGTTATAAGATACGAAAAAATTAATATGTTTATCTGTTATCTGTTTAACTTTATTTATTTCAGAAGATTGTCATTTAATTCTAATTATAAAAAATTTTCGAAAATATTTTCGATATTAATTTAATAACCTAACTTTTTATTTTTATACCAATATATCTTTATGACAGTTTGCCAATGTATCAAACAGAACAAGCATTTGCAGAAAGAACTAAAATTATCTACTTTTCGAAAATATCATTTATTTTTTACTTATTTAGCATTTAGAATCCTCTGGTTTCCTGTATCCAATTTTAACATTACATACAAGCTATGTTCTTGTCTAGCAATAGACATTTATGCTACTTAATGATTTAAGTAGCATAAATGTCAGAATGACATTTCTATCACAACAACGTAACTGTCATAATGACATAAATTATCAGGTTTGCTAACATCAATCCCCACTTGAGGTCATGCAGTTATTTCTAAATCAGACCAAGACTGAAAAAAATACTGCTATGGTCAGCAGACTTCCGCAAAAGCGCAGATCGCGGCTAATCTTATTTGATGTTACCAGTGATATCAAAAAGAGATCCGAGAAATAGAATTTCAGTGTTTTTTATTACAATAATTATTAATGAATAGGAGAGAGAGAACTCTTTGAATGGTTGTCAATATGTTTTTAATTCCTGGATTCCACAATTCCAATTTTTGCAAGAAGGATCTGTCCCAGCTGTTGAATTCCATCCTTCACCTGTTGGCTGATCCCCTTGGGATGTGGAGGCTTGTGATGGATAATAAAATGTTGCCCTACTTAGTACCCATCAAATGGAAAACGGCATAAATCCACTTAGATGGCGTCCCGGGTCCAGCATCTCCTGTAAAGTTTTTTCGGCGTTCCAGACCTGGGGCCTTATTCTCGAGTTATTCCTGTTACAACGCATTCGTGTTAGCAGTATCACGTGATACCAACTTCCTATCAATTCTGTGTAAACATTGGAGTTGGTGTCACGTGATACTGCTAACACGAATGACTCGAGAATAAGGCCCCTGGTCTGGCGATTTCCGTCCTTCACCATCCGGCCCTCCTTCACGAGTGTGGGTGCAGCTCGTGTTTGGAATTGGACCACCCCTTAGTAATTTCCCTGATTGGAAAGAAGAGTAAAAATGCAAAAAACCACTTAGATAAAAAATGTGTATCAACATATATTTATTATGTCACAGTTTCACATATTGGATCAACATGGCGACGTCAGCTTAGGTTAGGTAGGTTAAGCCGCCATATCACTATATATATATACTATATATAGGGCTATATATACTATATCTAGTGGCGGTGCTTATAGAGAACTATGTCAGCATTGATACAAAGTATATATAAAACTCTGCCAAAAATTCCCACTTTAATTCCAGGTGCCCTGGGTAGTTGTATAATATTTTGAATTCTAGTATAAAAAGTATAGGGCATAACAATTTCTTTTACTGATTTTCAATAATTCTTTTCAGAGAGACAATGTTATATTTAAAGTTTATTTGCCTCATTTTATTCCTCTGTTGTATAGGTAAGTATAAATGTTTTATCTAATTTTTAACTATTAAAAACTTAATAGAACTTTTTATTAATGATGATATCATTTTAATTTATTTTTAAACTAATTTCCGTAACTAAAGTTTATAACATTTCTTTTTTCTGTGTTAAATTAAAGGAGACTAAAAACAATGGCTTAGTTTATCGATATCATATAGATTAGATTTCTTATAAAGAAAGGAGAATATCCATAATCAATATGAAATTATTTTTTCTTTCAGAGAATTTTGCAGATGATGGAGTGATAATTAAATGTCCTCCTATTGTGAATAGTGGTTACGAGACCTGTCCTAAATGGATAAGTAAATCATCTGATAAATGTAGGATGCTTTGCAATAGTATTTCTGGTCTAAAAGGTGGGGAATGCATCAACGGTATATGTTACTGCACAAAATGCGATTAGCTATTGCATTTTTATTCTAATATATTTATTGCTTTGTTATGGTGTAATTTTAAAAATAAAAATGATTGGAAATGTAATAAAATAATGCTGTTGAAGCTGAAAATGATATGATTTTATTTTTACATTAACTAGCTCTTAACATTTTATAAACATTTCTCGAATTTAGTCATTATTACTTTTATAGAAGAATGTATAAAAATAGATTAGAATAAAGTAGATGTATATAAATAATGAATTTATAGAAAAAAATATATTTCAGATTTATTAGAATTTAAAATTAATTTGAATGAATGTTTTAAAAACTATTCTGCGTTTAATTTTTTTTTTCAATAAACTATATTTATTCGAAAACATAATACAGTTAAGTTAAAATCTGCTTTTAATTACTTTTTCATGAATTTATCAATAATTTATACAGCGACAACTAAGTATTGGAGAGATTTAATATAAAAAAATCAAAACAAGCTTCTGAAACTATTATAGAGTAAGAATTGATTAAAAATGATTTGAAAATGATATAATTTAATATAAGTGTTTACATATCTGAATAAATAAATTCTGTAAATCAAATATTTTAGAATCTGACATTATCTAGAATCCGGGAAGTGTTTATATTGTATAGTCGGAGTCCTCGTATTCAATTCGAATGATAACAAACGTTATCTGCATGATCCAATTTTAATATTTATTACTTTACTGTTATATTTGATCTACTCCCAAATATTTCATATCTCATCCCCATATTGTAAAATGTAATGCAATATAGTACATTTACAGATCAGTAAATATCTGTACCTGTAACATGTTGATATTCTCTTTTTTGAGTACATATGGATCAATATTAATTATATAGAGCATTGTATTTTGATGAGTTGCTATTAATACGGCTTCTTTTTTCAGTAAGATCGTAATTTGATTTTTTGAATCCCAGTTTTTTCCGGATTGCTGATCTCAGCAAGTGTATGAGCGTCACATGATTGGCACTGCAATGCAATACGGTCACACAGTAATTTCTGGATAGAAAGCAGTGTAAAAATAAAAAATTATTCAAGATCAATGAATCACTGATTATTTATTGTATTTGATTTTGGATGTTTTCTTGAAAAGTTATCCTTATCAGATTTATTGAAATGGATCGATTTTGGATCAGTATTAATATAATCACATATTTTGGGAACAAGTTGAAATTCTTTGTATGAAACTATTGCATCAAAACGTCTTAATTAATGTACTTTCCAAACATTTTTACATTATTTCCTGCTCCGTATCAAATTATATATCAATTATAAAGTGATATCGATGAATTAATATAATTCATTCCACTAGACAGATTCTAAATCCATCAGATTAGAACCTGCATGAATGCTATCGTATATCCATCTCCACCTATCTGAATTTCCTTAGATAACGGTGATGCCATTCACACATGTTAAAATTCAAAATGGCTAATTTGATAGCTGTCCATCTAATATCATTGTTATTTCGATCTATATTTCATCGCTGAATTTCGATACAGATTTCATTGACAGTTGTCTCTTATCTTCATGGTTCATCGCGAAGAATTCTGAAAATATTTGAAAATACTACGTATTAATATTATGATTCATATTCAGATAAAGTTATTTATAAAAGAATTAAGATATATGTACAAAGTGTCGAAAAAATATATTTAAATATTTCACTAATAGAAGAAAGGTTTACTCTGGTTATAGTTAAATGGATTGTTTTTAATAATTAAATTTGGCTACTAGATACTTAATAAATTATTTTCATTATTCGCTACTGTTTTCTTGTGAAATCAATAAAATATTATTGAACTTTTACTACAAAATGATAACATCGTTAATAGAATTTGTCTTTGGATATGATCAATCAAAGATACTTCATTATCCAACATGATACTGTGAGGACGTTGATAAATATGATTTGTAATTTCTATAAAATTAGATAAATTAATACGGAGAACAAAGAAGCTAAAGAGGGGAGACGAATTACGAGAATCGAGGGGAAAATGAACAACATCGGGGTGGCACTGCTCTGCACGTATCTGCAATACTACGTATTAATATTATGATTCATATTCAGATAAAGTTATTTATAAAAGAATTAAAATATATGTACAAAGTGTCGAAAAAATATATTTAAATATTTCACTAATACAAGAAAGATTTACTCTGGTTATAGTTAAATGGCTTGTATTTAATAATTAAATTTGGCTACTAGATACTTAATAAATTATTTTCATTATTCGCTACTGTTTTCTTGTGAAATCAATAAAATATTATTGAACTTTTACTACAAAATGATAACATCGTTAATAGAATTTGTCTTTGGATATGATCAATCAAAGATACTTCATTATCCAACATGATACTGTGAGGACGTTGATAAATATGATTTGTAATTTCTATAAAATGAGATAAATTAATACGGAGAACAAAGAAGCTAAAAAGAGGAGACGAATTACGAGAATCGAGGGGAAAATAAACAACATCGGGGTGGCACTGCCCTGCACGTATCTTCGTTCCCAGCAGCATAAATCCCGAAAAGAAAACAAGGATTACGTTGGGAGCTGGACCGTGTTTGTGCAGATGTCTCGAGAAGTAATCAACCGCGGTAAACAAGGTTCGAAATACGTAGAGCCTGGGAATCTTAGAGCAGAAGGTCACATGTTTAGTGCTGGGCTTAGTGGGATTCCTCAGGGAGTCGACCGCCATCACCGGTAAGGAAAGGACGCGGGGAATCGACCTCCAGCTTCCGTAAGAGATAGACAGGGAGAACGGAACATCAGTGCCGTCAGAGATCAACGTGATCGGAGGGACGATCGTCGTTTAGCTCCCTTCCATAACTGGCACTTCCTCATTTTCACAAAATCAAGACAAGCAAATATAAGTTCCAAACTTCTTGCCACCTGCATCGGCCTAAAAAACTAAAGAAAGTTACGATAGGGGAGAATCGCATCAATTTTTCCACCACTGACGGCTTTACAATCGTTAACCGTTTCTGCCAAGACAAGACAAAATACCAGAATAATATAAGAAAATATAAGAAAAGTTCCATACGGAAAGAGTCAAATTCGGACGGGAGTTGTCGTTTAGCTCCCTTCCATAACTGGCACTTCCTCATTTTCACAAAATCAAGACAAGCCAGCAAATATAAGTTCCAAACTTCTTGCCACCTGCATCGGCCGAAAAACTAAAGAAAGTTACGATAGGGGAGAATCGCATCAATTTTTCCCCCACTGACGGCTTTACAATCGTTACCCGTTTCTGCCGAGACAAGACAAAATACCACACCTCAGACCCTAGATTAATATAAGAAAAGTTCCATACGGAAAGAGTCAAATTCGTGAGCATCGCTTCGGAGAGAAAACCCCCCGAAACCACACACACTAACCACCATCACCATTGCAGTTATTAAAGGTCTACCAAGACAAAAGAACTCTGAGAACTGAGAACTATCGTGTTGTGCCACAATATTGTCAAAGTTGAAGTTAATCCTGATTCTTCGAAATATTCAAAGTATTTGTCCTCCCTTTTTGGGATATGATATAATTCTCTCTCTCACGAATAAAAGTCCAAGGTATTAACCGCACAAGCTGTTTGTCATTGTTTCCTCGAGTACCTCTCCATCCTTACCCACAACTATAACCCACACATCAACTAGGCAAACCGGCATCGTTCATAACGAGACCGATTGGTGTCAGATGCTGACGATATTCACGCAAGGCTAAGGCCTGTGAAATTATATCGCCCATTGGCGTTCCACAATACATTAGTGTACACTCATCTAACATTTAATATAATCCTAATTGTTGCATTACTTGTATATACTATTATAAAATTTTAATTTTGTTCAGCACATTATGTCGTAACCCACACATCAACTAGGCAAACCGGCATCGTTCATAACGAGACCGATTGGTGTCAGAACCTGACGATATTCACGCAAGGCTAAGGCCTGTGAAATTATATCCCCCGTTGGCGTTCCACAATACATTAGTGTACACTCATCTAACATTTAATATAATCCTAATTGTTGCATTAATTGTATGTACTATTATAAAATTTTAATTTTTGTTCAGCACATTATGTCCAAATTACTCGATTCACCAGATTTAGTTTAAGCCAAGTTTATAAAAAGTATTTTGATGGCATCAAAGTCATGATTAACCAATAAATTCTATGAAAACTCTAAAATTACTTTATAAAATGTAGGAGATAAATAGATCGGCAGATGCACTTTGTGTTTAAAAATATAATTATTTTACTTTACTTTATATCATCTAATTTATTGATTTCTATCACAATAATGTATTAAAATATATTAACACAAACGGCAGTTACCATAATTTTATCATAAAAATATACGATCTATTATGGTTCTTCCGAATTATCGTTTCTGAATTGTTATTTAATTACAGCAGAGCATATAGGAGTCTTTTTGCATCGTTCAAAATTTAATAAAAACTAGCAAACTCGTTGCAGACACATTGGCAATAAAAATTACAATATATTGGCAATCACTTAATAATTTAAAAAATATATTTCAATGACTTCAAAATTTTACATAAGTATTAGATGAAATTTGTTTATTATTAACGATGTTTTTTCCTATTAATTAAGAACATATTTCTTTATAAAAATTAATTGAAGAATTTTCCGAATAATTAGAAAGAGCAAATTATAAATTATCTGAAGCCCTTGCTAGTGTCACTGTAGTAAATATTGACCATGAGAAAATGTTTTGTTTAAAAATAAAATGGAACTAATTTCAAAGATTGGTCGTGAATATTAATTTTTATGATATCAAATGCTGATTTCACTGATCACTTAGTATTTAAACGAAAAATTACTTCTGGAAATTAAAAATATTTGCCAGTTGCCCCAGGCACTAATCGTTTCGAATCAATCATTTTCTCAGTGATTAATTTAAAGCCGTTGAATAATAAACTTACCGATGATTCATTTCGTAATAGCATTAAATATTCACATTTTAAAATTCAGTTGATTAGGAAAAGTTCCGCCAAGTCTCTATTGAATCTAAATCCATGATGTTTTATACATGGATAGACTGCTTAATACTAGCGCTGGGTGAAGCCACTGAAGAGGTGGGGTAATGATTGAGAAGGAGCCTGGAATGACTCTTATGAAAATCAGAGAGAAGCTTCTTGAACATGAAGTTAAGTGTGTCTTTTAATATTTATTACTTTACTGTTATATTTGATCTACTCCCAAATATTTCATATCTCATCTCCATATTGTAAAATGTAATAGTAACAACATCTTTGTTTGTATATTTTATCTTAGATTTTTTTTATAATTCATGAATTTGTTAAAAATTGATCAAACCACTACCTAACAATTAAAATATATAGCATTTGCACATTTATTTCAACCATTTGCAAATATATTTAACCCATTTGTATATTTATTTAACCCATTTACAAATATATTTAAACTGAGCAAAACAGTCAATGGATGGAAAAGCATCTCCTTATACTGAACGCGTCTGTTCGTCTGTTCTCCGACTGCGACTTTGGGTATAAAATTTAAACAGACTTATATATACAGGAGGCGGCGTCAAAATCAGGTATAAAACAGAATATGGGGAAAAGCATGATTAAAAAGTACAGAAGAGATAATTTTGAGGTGCTAAACAATGAATTACGAGGGAACAGGCCAAAACTACTTAATCCCGATGTCTTCCTTCTAATATATAAAAGCAGCAATTGAGAAGGAGCCTGGAATGACTCTTATGAAAATCAGAGAGAAGCTTCTTGGACATGAAGTTAAGTGTGTCTTCCATAAGAAATGCATTATATATAGTATTACTTTCCAGGATTGCGCCAATTACATTATGGACATGTTTCTTTTGTTATCAGCCGCAGCTACTAGCCAACCACTGCATTAAATTTAATACTGTATATATTAATACATGTATATATTTTTCTCATAAAAATTTGTATTAATTTCAAAATATCAATAAGTTATTTTCATATATCAATATTATACTCGTTTATTCACTATTCTTTCTCTATCATTTTGTTAAAGTGTTCTTAGCCAAAAGTTTGAATATACGTGCAAAGTACGGTTTAAATCAATTTGCACAAGGTTTAAATACATTTGCAAAAAGTTTAAACAAATTCGCTGCCATTTTGTTAAAGTGTTCTTAGCCAAAAGTTTGAATATACGTGCAAAGTACGGTTTAAATACATTTGCAAAAAGTTTAAACAAATTCGCTCCATTTAAATATATTTGCAAAAGAATTAAATCAATTTGTAAAAGGTTGAAATAAATTTGCGAATGCTATATTTGTCAAAATTTATGTATGGAAACAACCGTTAACTAGAATAAATTTTCCAACAGTTACATGTTCTCATCAATAAATTTGATTATATTTCGATAAGAATTCTTTGGATATGGATTAAGAAATAATTCAGAATGCAATAATTTGAATCTCATATTTTTTTTTGTTTCTGGTAAATGCAAACAGTTATGAAATTATTATATTATCAGAAAATCTGACTGAAACGAACAATAATATTCAAATAAAATATGTGAAATTATATAAATTATCAAACGAAAACAAGTACCGCAAAATTTTATAAACGTTTTTATTATTGTAACGACATTAAACTTGAGAACTAAAGAATTTGTTGCAAACTAAATATTTTTTCTTATTGAGACTATATCGTGAAATTGAGAACTAAAGAATTTTTTTTATAGATTAAACATTAGCAATCATTTGATATCAGTCATAACAATTTCGTAATGAATCATTATTTCGTAATGTTTGCACAATTGAAATTCATATAAAGAATGTTTACCTGTAATATTTCAAACCAGTGTTTTTATCAATTGCAGGTAAGTATAGTTAAAACTACTTGGTTAATTATATGGAATATGTCATGTCAAAGTTGTTAAGTAAGATCCAAAACACTTTTGATAATATTATATCACTTTTTTATTAAATCATTAAAGTAATTAAATTCTCAATGCAAAATTTAATATACTGTACCTTTGATAAATTTTTGTAGCAGTATATTTTCTTTATATATATATAATAAAAAGTTTTGGTTGTAATTTTCGGTTTCGACATAACTCGAAAGTCGAATTTTCATAGATGCAGAATTATAAAATTAGTTAGAAATTTGGTTATTCCAATAAACAAACTGGAATATTCAATAATTTATTTAAAGAATATACTGTACATAATACAACAGAGATGAATATATAATATAATTTTTATCATCCCTGCCAAAATTTATATTAATAAAAAATGCTGCCTAAAATTCGAATGTATATAATATTTTAACATTTTCAGAACGAACATTATTTTACAAGCTACTTATTAAAATTGGACGCAGCTGTAACTAAAAATTTTAATCGGTTTATTTTAATTAAATATAAGAATTTGGCTTGTTCAGAAATTTAAATAAAAACTTACTTTCTTGCTAACGTTATTTTTGACTAGAATCATTAAGTCTACTATATTTTATCATATTTTATAAATCTGTAAATGTTGATATATAGATTATTTTCAAATATTTCTTAAAATAATCATCTGAAAATTATTCGTAGATGTTATTTTTTTGTAATGAATCTTTATAACATGCAATTTCATTGCCGAAATATCTGGAAAAGTTCCTGAATTGAAACAACCAACTGAAAACCAGACAGCCAGTCCAGAGCTATTATTCTTTATCTCTCTCATTTTATGCTTTACAATTAAATATTATTTATGTGAACAGTGATTTCAATGACCATCATGATGATCCCCTATATGTGAGTGAATTAAGGATGGATTGGATGGACTTTTATGATGAGAGAAACATTATTAGAATTAAAACAAAATATCAGGAAATAGGCTATATGTAGGACCATCGCAAAATACTATCTTACAACATGCATTATTGAGTTTATTTTAATGTTTCCTGAATATATTGACATTAACCAAATAATAGTATTTCATTAAATAATAAATAGTCTTTAAAATGGCGGTGACTTTCTGAAATAGATAAAAGGGAAGGAAATCTATAGGGGATTTTATATCTTTGAGTTAAAGAGAGTTTTAATTTTATGAATTTTCAATTAACGAAACTCTCAAAACTGTAAATATAATATTACAATATGTGAAAATGCATCAAACATGCTGGATTTCGAAATGATTTAACAGAAAAAGTTTCGTAAATTTGTAAATTTGAATATTACAAAATGGAGGAATTTTTGGCCTTTTGCTGAACTTGTCCATTTAATTATAGCATTCGCAAATTTATTTCAACCTTTGGCAAATATATTTAAACTTTTCCCGAAATTATTTAAACTTTTTGCAAATTTATTTAAACCTTGTGCAAATTAATTTAATCTTTTTGCAAATTGATTTAAACCTTTTGCACGCATTCAAACTTTTGGCTATGAACACTTTAACAAAATGATGAGAAAGAGTAGTGAATAAACGAAGTATAATATTGATATATGAAAATAAATTTATTTTCAAATTAATACCAAATTTTAATGAGAAAAATATATATTATTATATACATTAAATTTAGTGCACTGGTTGGCTAGTAGCTGCGGCTGATAACAAAAGGAACATGTCCATAATGTAATTGGCACAATCCTAGGAAGTAATACTATATATAGCGCATTTCTTATGGAAGACATACATGAGTATTAGACATACTCACTTTCATGTTCAAGAAGGTTAGGTTAGGTTAGTTAGATTACGCCGCCATATTCTCATGGGATATATTATACTGTATCTAGCGGCGGCCACTTGTAGAGCCCATTACAGGCTGGCCAACACCCATGATAGGGTCAACCGGATAGTTGAAGGATAGGGTTCAACAGGCTGAGACCGGACTCCTCCTGAAAAACTAGAGGTGTGGAACATGGATTTGAACACCGATCCTCCAGGGTAATAGCCAAAGCTTTACCACGCGGCCATCCGGACGACCATGTTCAAGAAGCTTCTCTCTGACAGACCCGGGACGCGAACCCGGGTCCTCCAGCGTGGTACGCCAACGCGTTACCACTCGGCCATCCGGCCGCTCCTCGTGGTCCATTGTTTAACACCTCAAAATTATCACTTCTGTACTTTCTAATTATGCTTTTCCTCGTATTCCATTTTATACCTGATTTTGATACTGCTTGCTTTCAGAAAAACCTTCTTCATACAGTTTGACAAACATTTTCTTTTTTTTCATAGATACAACCTCATATTTTCCACTCCTTCCTCCAACTCTCCGTCCAGCAACGGAGAGTTGGAGGAAGGAGCCACTCATCACTGCCACTCATGTTACTGACAAACATTTTCTTTTTTTTCATAGATACAACCTCATATTTTCCACTCCTTCCTCCAATTCTCCGTCCAGCAATGGAGAGTTCGAAGAATTTGAATCACTGCCACTCATGTTATATACATAAGTAGGTTTAAATTTTACACCCAAAGTCGCAGTCGAGAAACAGATGAAAAGAATTGTGTATTATAAGTCATTGGTTTTCCATCGATCGACTGTTTTGCATATAGTTTACATAGATTTGTAAAAAGTTTAAATAAATTTGCATAAAGTTTAAATATATTTGCAAAAGGATTAAATTTATTTGCAAAAGGATTAAATCAATTTGCAAAAGGTTTAAATAAATATGCAAATGCTATATTAATCCGTTTTTTAATTCAGATTTGAATGTAAAGCTACACCTTGTTTTTTATTTTTGGTATTTGGAAAGAATATCAGAATACAAGTAGAATTCATTTATTTATAGTTTTGGTTAGATTCAATTTGAAAGTGAAATGACGTCAATATGTTTGTTTTCTAAGATGTGCTGATATTTCAATGGAAAACAGAGTCTATCTTAAGGAAAAAAAGAAAATTTCTGAGCTTGCAAAAGGATTAAATCAATTTGCAAAAGGTTTAAATAAATATGCAAATGCTATATTAATCCGTTTTTTAATTCAGATTTGAATGTAAAGCTACACCTTGTTTTTTATTTTTGGTATTTGGAAAGAATATCAGAATACAAGTAGAATTCATTTATTTATAGTTTTGGTTAGATTCAATTTGAAAGTGAAATGACGTCGATATGTTTGTTTTCTAAGATGTGCTGATATTTCAATGGAAAACAGAGTCTATCTTCAGGAAAAAAACAGAAAATTTCTGAGTGCGAACAGTTGTTTACTAAATTCAACCAAAATTTACCTGAGAAAATTTTTGCAAAATTTCGACATTTTTTCTCTATAGAATGTCGAATTATAAAAATTATTTTTTTCAGTATGTCAGAAGATACGAAAAAATTAATATGGTTTATCTGTTACCTGTTTATCTATTTCAGAAGATTGTCATTTAATTCTAATTATAAAAAAAATATCGAAATTATTTTTGATATTAATTTAATAACCTAACATTTTATTCCTTATACCAATATATCTTTATGAAGTATGCTAATATATCAAAGGAACAAGCAGAAAACCGGCCGGATAACCGCGTCGTAAAGTTTTGGCTTACCTTCTTGGAGGATCCACACCTCCAATTTTTCAGAAGGGGTCCGGACTCTGCCCGGTGAACCCCATCTTTCAACCATCCATTTGACCCCATCATGGGTGTTGGCCAGCCTGTGGTGGGCTCTACAAATGCCCGCTGCCAGATATAGTATATCGCTCATACGATATGGCGGGCTTAGCCTATCTACCTATCTAACGAACGAACAGAAAGAACTAAAATTATCTATTTTTCGAAAGTATCATTTATTTTTCACTTATTTCCCATTTAGAATCTGCTGGTTTCCTGTATCCAATTTTAACGTTGATTTAAGTAGCATAAATGTCAGAATGATATTTCCATCACAACAATATAACGTCATAATGATATAAATTATCAGATTTGCTGATATCATCTATTGTTCGTTAGCTATGGCATCACAGTCTCCACTTTAGATCATGCAGTTTCTCCTAAAGCCGAGATTAAAAAATTACATCGATAAGATGTAATTTTTTAATCTCAATTTCTTTTTCAGAAATTTGTGGTCAATAGACTTCCAGAAAAGCGCAGACTGTGACTGATCCTTTTTGATGTCAGCAGTAATATCAAAAAGAATCTCTTTCTGCATCATTTGTAGATTTTATCAACAAATGACGCGTGAAGAGAGATCCGAGAAATAGAATTTCAGTGTTCTCTAAACAACTAAACAATAATTATTAATGAATAGAAGAGAGAAATCTATAAATTGGTTGTCAATATGTTTTTAATTCCTGGGTTCCACAATTCCAGTTTTTGCAGGAAGGAACCTTTCCCCGCTCATTAAATCCCATCATCCATCTGATCCCATTGGGCTATGGCGGCTTATGATGGGTAATGAAATGCTGCATTATTTAGCGTCTACCAAATTCAAAACGGCATAAACCACTTAGATAAAAATGTGCATCAAAATATTTTTATTGTATCACAATTTTTGCCTATAGTTTACTTTGAGTCAACATGACAATGTCAGCGTTGACATTAAGTAATTATATTTGTGAAAACTCTGCCAAAAATTCCCACTGAATTCCTGGTTATTTGTTTAATACTGTATTTTGAATTTTAATAAAAAAGTGTAGAGCTTAATAATTTAACTTCTTTTACTGATTTTCACTAATTCTTTTCAGAAAGACAATGTTACATTTGAAGTGTATCTGCTTCGTTTTATTCCTCTGTTGCATACGTAAGTGTAAATATTTTTAATAAAGCTTTTTAATAATGATGACATCATGTTAATTTATTATTAAACTAATTTCGGCAATTAAAGTATAATATAACATTTTCTTTATCTGTATTAAATTTAAAGTAGCTTAGAAACATTGTCTTAATTTGTCGATACCATATAGATTAGATTTCTTACAAAGAAAGGTAAATAACCACAACCAATATGAAATTATCTTTTTCTTTCAGAGAATTTTGCAGATGATAGAGTGTTAATTAAATCCCTTTTAACAGCGAATACTTATCATGAGATCTGTCTTAAAGGAATAAGTAAATCATCTTATGACTGTATGGTGTTTTGCAATAGTATGCCTGGTTTAAAAGGTGGGGAATACAGCAAAGGTATATGTCACTGCAAAAAATGCAATTAATTATTGCATTTTTATTCTAATATTTTTATTACTATGGTGTAAATATAAATATATAAATGATTGTAAAAGTAATAATATAATACTGTTGAAGCCGAAAATAATATGAATTTTTTTATTTTTACAATAAATGGCTGCTTTAGCATTAAAATATTACTCGTATTTATCCATCATTACTTTTATAGAAGAATGTATAAAAATATATTATAATAAATTATATGTATATGAATAATGAATTTATAAATAATATTTCAATTTGTCAGAATTTAAAATTTATTTGAAAGAAAGTTTTAAAAATTATTCTGTATTAAATAATTCTTGAATAAACTATATTTATTTGAAAGCATCATAAACTTAAATTAAATTCAGTTTTAATTACTTTTTCGTTATTTTATTAGATAATTTATACAGTGACAACTGAGAACATATGGATCAATGTTAACTGTATACAGTGTTGTATTTTGATGACTCACTATTAATAGGACATTTTCAGAAAAAAAAATACTTTCAAAATTTTTTCAGTAAGATCCTAACTTGGTTCTATGAATCTCATTTTTCACTTGATGGCTGATCTCAGCCATGATTGGCACATGATGTAATCACATAGTAATTTCCGGATAGAAAGCAGTGTAAAACTAAAATGCTATTCAATATCAACGAATGATTGATTTACTGTATTTGATTTTTCAAGTTTTCTTGAAAATTTATCAATTTCAGAATTATTGAAATTGATCGATTTCTGATCAGTATTAACATAATCACCTATTTTGAAAACAAGTTAAAAGTCTTTGTATAAAATTATTGCATTAAAACCTGTTTTAATTTAAGTATTTTTCAAACATTTCAACATTATTTCCGCTTCATATCAAATTCAAATTATATATCGATTATAAAGTGATATCGATGAATTAATGCAACAACTCATTCCATTAGGCACATTCTAATTCCATCAAATTAGAACCTGCATGAATGCTATCGCACATCCATCTCCACCTATCTGAATTTCCTCAGATAATGGAGATAAATTCACACGTATTAAAACTCGAAATAGCTAATTTGATAACCGTCCAGCTAATATCATTGCCATTTTGATCAATATTTCATCGCTGAATTTCGATACAGATTTCTAGTTGTTTCTTACCTACATTGTTCATCGGGAAGAATTCTGAGAATATTTGAACAATTAATATCATGATTCATATTCAGATAAAGTTATTTAAAAGAGAATTAAGACATATGTACAGTACAAAGTATTGCAAAAATATATTCAAATATTTCACTAATAGAAGAAAGATTTACTTTAATATCATGATTCATATTCAGATAAAGTTATTTAAAAGAGAATTAAGACATATGTACTGTACAAAGTATTGCAAAAATATATTTAAATATTTCACTAATAGAAGAAAGATTTATTCTAGTTGTAGTTAAATAGGTTGTTTTTTAATAATTAAATTTGACTATTAGATACATAATAAATTATTTTCATTATTCTCTTCTGTTTTCTTGTGAAATTAATTAAATATTATTGAACTTTTACTACAAAATGATGTCATCTTCAGTACAATTTGTCTTTGGAAGTGATCAATCAAAGATACTTCATTATCCAATATGATACATTAGTGTACATTCATCTAACATTTAATGTAATCTTAATTGTTGCATTATTTATATGTACTCTTATCAAATTTTAATTGTTGTTTTATTGTTGTTATAAATTTTAATTATCGGGGTTTGACTGTATTTAATTATACAGTCAAACTCCGATAAATCAAAAATATAAATCAAGACTATCAAGAATAATATAAATCAAGACTAATAATATAAGATACAGTGGGTCCTCATTTAGCGTCGCATTCTTAACGTCATCTACTATTACGTTAACAGAAGATTCATTTTTTCCTTAAGATATATATGAACATCATAGAATTAAAACAGATAAAATTATTAGAATCTATAGAACCTCTAATATTTTCCTACTATGAAAGAGCCCTGAGGATGTGCTGTGCTTCTATCCTGGAATGCTTCTTACTCTGGTGTTCAATTCTTGCACTTTCATCTCCAGAATTTTTCTGGGAGATATCTGATCATTATCCCATCCGCCACATGTTGGTTTTCATATTACTCATCAAATTTTATTCGTATGAATGGTAACGTCCTTGTAAAAAGTATGGTAAGAACTACGTCAAAAGGATTATTCTACCAATAGCAGAAGTAATGAAGCAATTATTTAATCAAAACAATCTTAAGTTTTTTTCAGTAGAATGTGTCTTAATATTTTTTAAGAGAACGTTTCGAAAATAATATTTAATTCTATTATAATTGACTATCTCTGAATTATTATACTTCAAGATATTCCAGATGTCTACAAAGAATAGCAACAAACAACTCCCAGTTAAAAATCCTGGAGAATGACAACTATATTCTACTGGGAGCATTCAAATCATGTGAAATCGAGTTTAAACAAGGTGAATGCTATCGCCATTATCTGGAGAATCTCAGATAGAAAGAATTGAATCTACAATATAGTAGAATCAAATTTAAAAAAATAATAAGAATTCACTAACTATATTAGTACAGTATCGATAAATTTATCAAACTATTTAATATATTTTTTATAGCATTCAATATACAGTTTATGATATAATTAAAGTAATTTTCATGATATATTTTAATTTTTTAACTTCAATCTTTTGAAAATAATGAAAACGTTCGGAAAATAGGCGATTTTTGCAGAACTGCTTGTTTCTTTTTAGAATGAGCACAACAGCATGTTATATTCTCGGTTTAATTATGTTACAGTGAAGAAAATTTGACTGTTTAAAGATTTGAAAATAATGAAAACGTTCGGAAAATAGGCGATTTTTGCAGAACTGCTTGTTTCTTTCTAGAATGAGCACAACAGCATGTTATATTCTCTGTTTAATTATGTTACAGTGAAGAAAATTTGACTGTTTAAATAGGACGATCATTATTTAAGAGCAACAACTTCGTGTTATTTAAATATTACATGTAAAGCATTAATATATTTAATAATTTATTATATGAATACAGTCTACAGAAACTTTAGCACAACATATCTACAACGAAAAAATTTTCAGTTTTAATTAATATTAAAATAGTTGACAACAACTTTTTTCTGATAATTTAGATGAAGAGAACAAAACTAGTGATATGGACTCATTTGAAGTTGAATGTAAAATTATATGCTACTTAGATTGAACATTTATTATCTTAATGTTTCAGTTGTATGAAATCTAGGATTATACTGATTAAGTAACAGAACTTCTGTTCGACCCTTACCTAATTAATGATTGAATTATAAAATCCGCTCAAAAACATTTAAGATACAAATGATAAAAATTTCTCTACCAAATTCTAACTTTTTGAGGATTCAGTTAAAAGATCCATTTTAATTAACTTTTTGGATTTTCTTTTTAGGATTAAAATAACAAAATCGTCTTCACTAGTTTCTAGAAACTTAATGACTAAATTATAAGAACTTTTTAAGAGAATCTAGGATCGTACTGATTGAGATAAAATAGACTCTACTTTCTATACAATCCTCATGATTGAGTAATAAAGTATCTCTAAGAGTTCCTAGAATGCAGAAAGTAAGACATTCTCTACGAGGAATGTATTTTTTCTATTATAAAGCGATGTAGTGCATATGTAGATTCAACTATCCGGATATGTGCCCCGAATATTTCTGAAAAAAGAACACTAATCATTAAATTACTAGCATTATAACAACAGTAATATTGAAATTCGATAATAAAATCTAAACATAAAATCATGATTATAAATGAATTAAAACGCGATTAATTGACTTCTTAACGAAATTCAATTTTAGTTACAATCAATTCAGCTAAGAAGCAGATGAATGAGATTACATATCCACAAATAAGAAAAACGAAAGGACTTTGTAAGTCCTCAATTTTTAATGGTTGAATTCTATTTTCCTCAAAATTTATCATATCCGGATTTTTCCATGAATAAAACACTTTAGTTGCTATTCCTGCGTCATATAAACGGGATATTCTGCAAAATAAATATGTGATGTGTTAAAAATTCTGCAATACGCATTATATTTTAAATTCAAGCATTTTAACTTATTATCTTACATGTCATTCACTTGTTTTCGGAATATGAATCCTTTCTTCATCGCGTATGTTGTCGAAAATGTAACGCTGGTGTCATCAGATATTACAAAATGATTTGATCCATATTTCTGTGTCAGTCTTACCAAAATATATTCAGTATGAATGTAAGCGAATTTGCCTTTTAATACTTGTTTTATTCCATCCTCATATTCAAAGAAGTGTTTATTCATTAATATATATTTTGATAAAAATTTTCCAGGGCCACTTTTTGATGCCTGCAAAATATGAATTTGTTTATTAAATCGATTATTAATATTTTATTCATTAATATATATTTTGATAAAAATTTTCCAGGGCCACTTTTTGATGCCTGCAAATTTTTGCAAAAATATAATCAAATTTATTTTCCTTCAGTTCTTCTGTTGGATATACATACCATGAAATATGTCGAAACTGCATTACCATCAGCAGTCCCGCATGAATATTCTCCTTTCGAAACAGCATCTTCTAATTCTCTAAAATTGGTTGGGATGGCTTCTAATGTAGGACAGGTCAGAAATGATATGAGAACTCCACTGTAGCTCATAATTAAAACTACTGTTGACAACAGCCATATCCCGATAAGAAATCTCGGAGGAAATCTATGAATGGAATTCAGATTTGCACCTGAAAAAAGAGATTAAATGATATTCTGAATCGTGTTTTTATAACACGTTAGATGGACTGACGAGATGTGAAACTACCTTGATAGGCGAGGGTACCAAAAAGAAACCAGAACACTTTCATTCTTGGCCAATAAATATTCATTTCTTCCAAAACATTTTCATATGCAATTATTTTGTGAAGAATTAAACCAACTATTGGAAAAATAGTAAAAATAGCGATCCAAACCTAAAAAAATATAAAAAAAATAATTATTTGAATAATGTAACTTTATCTACAGAATCATCAAAAGTCTGGAATCATAGGGATAAATAACATCATTGATAAATATCAACTAACCTAACCTAATTAACAATATTTAGTTTCAATAATCAATTATACCTGAATATTATTCATCGAAACTATTACAGGATTATTATAATGTTATATGAAATAAGTATATTACCTCAGGAGAGTATGGTTTGACAAGAGATGTCAAATCTGAATGAGTTTGTGGTGATTTCACAGCGAATGTTATTCTATAGAAAAATATGGGAGAAGCGAAACTCACAATATTAAAACGTTCGTGTGTGAGAGTCGTAATGACAAAACCAAAATCAGCTTCCTACATAAAAAAAAATTAAATAATTATTTCATAATTATATAAAACTTTAAAATGTATGTATAAATACAATAAAATAAATTTACAAAATTAAATAGATTTAAGATGAGTTCTCGTTTAACGTCGGGGTTAGTTTCCTGAAAATCGCGACGTTAACTGAAGCCAAAAAATCTATATTCCTAATGTTATAAGTCAGGTTTACGTTCCTAGAGTATTTTCTTTCTGGTGCTATAAGACATCCCAAAAGTAAGGTCTTTTTTTATACTGTACTTGTCCAAATGTGTGTCAGCTTGTCTAATCATGAATTTTTAAAGTTTTTTCATCGTTGGAAAAATGACATTAATTCAAATGAAAAAATATATACTTGACTAAATTAGCAAATGATTTATCTTTTATATCCTTTCAAATCTTAATGTTAAAACGATTATTTTTGAGATAACTTGATATTTGTAATTTGCTATGGTGGGATTCGATCCCGGGTCCTCTAGTTTAAAAATCGTAGCGTTTTCACATGGTGAATCGGATTGATTGACCTATTACAATAAGCTTATAGTTTAATACCATGTTCTTAAACAATAACTGTGAACTTGAATTAACGCGCAAATAAAATTTCATTGCATGCTTTTCTATAGCGTGAATCGGATTGATTGACCTATTACAATAAGCTTATAGTTTAATACCATGTTCTTAAAAAATAACTGTGAACTTGAATTAACGCTCAAATAAAATTTCATTGCACGCTTTTCTATAACTGTATTATAGATTTTTCAATACATTTTCTGTCTATTATGCAGAAAATTAAGAAAATAAGACTTTATTCTGTTCTGCTGTCCTAAATTATTTAAATAATTAAATAATTGACTAATTAATTAAAATTATTAAATATAATTTTAATTAATTTATTTTTCCTCGCAGAATAATAGAGAAACGACGTTAAGTGAAGCGGCGTTAAACGAGGATTAATATATATAAAAATGCATTAAATAAAAACCTTTTTTTCGAGTTGGGCAATTGCACCACTCCAAGAACCATTTGCATGTCTCGTCCCACTTCTTAGTGGTATTGGTTTCACAATTTCGTAGCTATAACAGTCAAAAATATTATTTGCCATTAAATTCCGAACAATATACAGTATGTAATTTAGTATAATAAATGCCATTTTCTCTGCTTTGGTACATATAACCACAATACAGTTTATGTAACTAATTATTTGAAAATCAATTCCTTTAAATTAGAATTGAGATATTAGAAAATCCTTTTTATGCGTAAATTCCTATATTTGAAATAAATAGGATTTCTAATTATGCATAGAGTTATTAGGTCAATTGTAATGTGTCAAAACATAATCTTACCACGTAACGCTAGGAAAATTCCTTATATGCTCTGTAATGATACCGTAACATAGAATTTGACAATAAAGGGAAAAAAACAAAAAGTAAAACAAGCGATATCTGTCATACAGAAATTATTGAATTAAAAAAATCAAAATTGTGATAGTAAAATATATTTCCATATTTCTATAATTTATCATAAAGTATAATACACAATTACGTCGGCCGGATGGCCATGAGGTGAAGCTTGGTCAAAATTGTGATAGTAAAATATATTTCCATATTTCTATAATTTATCATAAAGTATAATATACAATTACGTCGGCCGGATGGCCATGAGGTGAAGCTTTGGCTTACCACACTGGAGGATCCGGGTTCAAATCCGGGTCCCATTCATCCAATTTTTTGGGAGGGGCCGGGCTCGGCCCGTTGAACCCCATCTTTCAATCATCCGGTTGACCCCACCATGGGTGTTGATTAGGCCATCCTGGCCTAACCAATCACAATTACGATACAGATTCAATATCTTTTTTCTTAAGTTGATTTCTACTATTTAGATCATAGATGGAAAACCATTATTTTGAAAAATATGTATCAAAAATTGTGTAACATAAGATATACTGGCTATTTTTTTTAAATATCGCTAAAATTACAAATACAACAATGATTATTTCGATTTTGTACGAATTTGTACACTATAACTTTGATTAGGTTAGTGTAGTTAAGCCGCCATATCGTACAAGGGGTACAAATACAACAATGATTATTTCGATTTTGTACGAATTTGTACACTATAACTTTGATTAAGTACTTATGTTAGTGTAGTTAAGCCGCCATATCGTACAAGGATTATATTAAAATATAATTAAAAAGTTAAAATTCGATGTAGATTTATTTCGAAAAGGATATTTTATTTTTTTCATTTAAAATTAACGTAAATAAAACTTATTTAAATTTATTTACTTTGTTTAACTTTCTATTCGCTTGATTTTAAGTATCTATGGAAAGAGCTATGAGCGAATCTCAAGAAGACTGGAAATATCATTATAGTTTCATATTAGTATCCAGGGCCAGCCGGATGGCGGTACGACCACACAAGGCCTCACGATCCTGCTTGTTCGAAACTGTTTATTATTATTAATAATTATTTTTTATTAATTATTAATTTTTATTATTATTGTTCCAACTCTTGTTCGAAACTGTTTATTATTATTATTATTATTATTATTAACATTTTCCTCTCCAATGCCTTGAGAATTATATCATATAATCAACATTAATCAAATTAATGTTGATTATATGATGTAATTCTCAATGCAGCATTTCATTTTCGAACAAAATTTGAATTCAAAGTGCTACTTTTTTATATTATTACTATGTTAATAAAACCTTAGTCTTATAATTAATTTTGGAATAATTTTATTCTTGATTTACAATGAAATTCAATAATTTTGACTAATATATCAGATTATATACTTATATATATCATCTAAGGGCTAATAAATTGTGTGTTGTGTATAAAATAGTGTATTTTGTAATTTAGTATGTTATACAATAGTAAAACACATATAATAAAGTAAATAATATAGTGTATCTCTCTCACCTCACCTGTTAGGGGGAATGGGATGGGGACCAATAATGAATAAATCTATTTTACATAGTCTTATATGGGAAATATTGTTCTGCAATTTGACAGTTTCTCAATTCAACATTACTTTGGCGATGGATTAGTCTCGAATTGCAAGGCACCACTGTACAAGTTATGTCTGTTTTTTCTTTTTTATTTAAGTACTGCTTCTCCTCTCATATGTGTCAAATATGGAAGTAGTAATAATGGAAAATAGTAATATTATGGAAAATAGTTTGCTTCAATAGTTTTCTTATTTGGATAATTATATTTTTATAATAGCTACTTAGTAAGTAAACTGTAAAAAAATTTTAATATTCTACTTAATATTTTAATTAATAATTATTATTGGAAAATATTTTAAGAGGATGTTAAATTAAAAGATTTGTAATGTATTAGGTAACTGGAGCTTCAATACAAGTTGCAAGTGAAATGCTACCCAGTTCAACTGAACGTGCAGTTACAGTATCTGGAACAGCTGAATCTATAACCAAATGTATTTATCAAATTTGTTGTGTCATGATGGAGGTTAGTTTTAAACTACAGATTATTAATGTGATATATCATATTTTTAAATTAATGATTTAATTTAAAAAAATAATTTAAATTAAGAAACATTTATCTGATTCAACAGAAAGTTCTTGCACTTTTGGATGCATTTTATTTAGCCAAGAAAATTTTATGTACAGAATTGACTTCAATCATCAATGTAATCAGCGTTGTTGTTGACCACTTCCTGCCAACGGTTATGCAAGGAATGGATGCCATCTCGATAAAACTCTGGCAGCTGCGACTCGAAGAAGTTGGTCAGGCTGGCCTCCAAGTCATCTTCATTGTTGAACTCCTTTCCAGCCAGGTGACGGTCGAGCATGGCGAACAGGTGGTAATCAGGTGCAATGTCAGGGCTATATGGCGGGTGGGGCAAGACCTCCTAGTTCAGGTCCATTAGCTTCTGGCGAGTCTGCCTAGTCATATATGGCCATGCATTGTCATGCAGCAGGACAATGTTCTGGTGTTCTGGGCAGGTCTCCGGCAGTTTCTGCTGCAGACGGTCAAGTTGTTCACAGTAGAAAGTTGCGTTGATGGTTGTATTTTGCGGCAGCAACTCGAACATGATGATTCCTTTAGAATCCCAGAAGATAGAGAGCATGATCTTCTTGGGATACAGTGGTTGATGATCTCCACTTTTGAAGTGTTTGTACCAATCGTATGCAGTTCTTCTGGCGACAGTGTCCGGGCCGAACGCAGCATTGATGTTGGTGATAGAATTGGCTGCTTTTTTGTTGGAACAATAGTCATAAAGGAGAAGCAAGCGAACTTGCTCTTTGGTTAGCGGATATTGGTTGGTCATGGTAAAGTAGAGTGAGAGGACTGGATTTGGTATTTTCTTATAGCACATACCCCGACCTGTTTATATACTACCATGGAACATTCTAGGATGTTTCAGAAAAAAGTTGTTCTAGAAAATTCCAAAAAGTGTAAGAACTTAATCTCAAACTTTACTATGTAACTGCTTAAACTCTTAAATAACTACAATAATTCAGCACTATCTTGCAGTAAAATAACTTTATTTTAAAAGCCTTTGCTAACGTTTTCAGTTATACACCATCTTCAGGCAACATCTTAAATGTAACGGAATTCTAAAATCTTTAGCAAAGGCTTTTAAAATAAAGTTTTTTACTGCAAGATAGTGCTGAATTATTGTAGTTGTGCAAGAACTTTCTGTTCAATCAGATAGAAACATTCACTAGTAAAAATATAGGACTATAACTGTTATTAGATCAAAAAAGTAATAATAATGTACAGTCGGTTCCATAAAGTTTTGTACCTAAGCGGAAGGTGTTCGGCTTCCTTCCAATAGTTCAAAGCAATGTGATTCATCAGTTCAGGCAAATCATTCGAACTCTCCGA
>AYEL01085413.1:0-53706 GCA_000484575.1 Olivierus martensii | reverse complement strand
TAAATTAATTTCCAACTTGTTTAGATCTATGTATTTACTAGTTGAAAAAGGATGTATCATCATTGCAAAAAATGATGATACATCCTTTTTCGACTGTAACAGTTACACAAACTAAAATGATGTAAACATACGCATATATATTCAAGAAATAATGTATTTAGCCATTGAATAAAGTTGTATTCTCTCTTTTGCACATGAACCCACTGATGTATTTAGTGAAATATACCCGACAAACAATTTTCCTTTCACCTTTAAAATTATGAATTTGTTGGTTACATCCTTATTCCGGGCAGCCCTTCAATTGTAAAAATGATTATTTCTATTAATATAGATGCCTTACACAATAGGGTATTAATATAAAGCAATTCCTCTAGTACTTCAGGAAAATGATGTGCACCCTAAGTAGTGGCATACCCAGAGGAGAGCGAGAGGACAGTCTGCCCCAGGCACCAAGCTGAATGGGGGGCCAAGAGCATGGAATATCATTACTATTCACCAGATATTTGTATAAAAATTTTTGTATCATTTTCAGTTTTTAAAAATTATTTATTATTGATATTTGTAAATAACTTTTTTAAAATTTGGTTTACTAAATATGACACACACATACAGTATGTAGGTAGATAATTCAAATTCAAACTAAAATACACACATTTTGTTGAATGTTTCAAAAATGTTAAGCCCCAGGATGAAAAATAAAGTGTGTTGAAAGTTAAAACAGATGTGTTTTTTGGAGGAAAATAGATTGTTTTTTGGTATCCAGGGTGGTAAAAAAAATGTCATCTTGGGATATCAAAGTTTCTGGGTATGCCACTGACCTTAGGTGTAATTACTACTATTTATATGGGGAAAAAATAATGTAATCTCCATAATTTTCATTCTTTAAAATTATGAATTTGTTGGTTACATCCTTATTCCGGGCAGCCCTTCAATTGTAAAAATGATTATTTCTATTAATATAGATGCCTTACACAATAGGGTATTAATATAAAGCAATTCCTCTAGTACTTCAGGAAAATGATGTGCACCCTAAGTAGTGGCATACCCAGAGGAGAGCGAGAGGACAGTCTGCCCCAGGCACCAAGCTGAATGGGGGGCCAAGAGCATGGAATATCATTACTATTCACCAGATATTTGTATAAAAATTTTTGTATCATTTTCAGTTTTTAAAAATTATTTATTATTGATATTTGTAAATAACTTTTTTAAAATTTGGTTTACTAAATATGACACACACATACAGTATGTAGGTAGATAATTCAAATTCAAACTAAAATACACACATTTTGTTGAATGTTTCAAAAATGTTAAGCCCCAGGATGAAAAATAAAGTGTGTTGAAAGTTAAAACAGATGTGTTTTTTGGAGGAAAATAGATTATGGAATATCATTACTATTCACCAGATATTTGTATAAAAATTTTTGTATCATTTTCAGTTTTTAAAAATTATTTATTATTGATATTTGTAAATAACTTTTTTAAAATTTGGTTTACTAAATATGACACACACATACAGTATGTAGGTAGATAATTCAAATTCAAACTAAAATACACACATTTTGTTGAATGTTTCAAAAATGTTAAGCCCCAGGATGAAAAATAAAGTGTGTTGAAAGTTAAAACAGATGTGTTTTTTGGAGAAAATAGGTTTTTTGGTATCCAGGGTGGTAAAAAAAATGTCATCTTGGGATATCAAAGTTTCTGGGTATGCCACTGACCTTAGGTGTAATTACTACTATTTATATGGGGAAAAAATAATGTAATCTCCATAAACAGAATGTCTATTTTCATATATGTATCCATTTTCGTTTTTCCCATAGACTTTTTGTAGTAGTTAAAATTGCAAAGAATTATGGGAAAATAGTCTGCTAAAGTGGGATCATTCATTTCTCTAATATTCTATCATGTTATTTTCTATCAATTTCCTTTCTGTGGCAGATAATGGAAATTCATCTTGAAAAGGTACTGGTTTTAATTCCAGGTTGGGACAAATTTTCAGAAAAATAAAATTTATTGCTTGTTTATTAATAAATGATTTAAATTTAATTAATTTTTAATTTTAACTAATTGAAAATTAGTGATGCTAGAATCATTTGGCTGGTATTTATTATTTTATTCTATTTTCCTTTTACAGCTATCTACTATTAAAGTAGCAATAAATTAAGAATTTAAAATGTTTATTAATAATTTTAAGCTTACAAATATTTTAAAAATTACAATAAATTTTAAATTCAGATTAAAAAAGTTATTTGATAAGGTTTTTATAAATTGTTACTGCTGAATGGTTTTCAAAAATAAATGTTTCATATAATTACCGGTATATAAATTTGAGAAAATTGCTGAGTTAAAGAAATTAATTGTATATAAATTTAAGAATACTTCAAATTAACTAATTTATTTGATATAAGGATTATTGATAATTTGAATAAATTTGATTTAAAACAATCATTTAATTAATATACTGATCACACATTTGGAATTTTAATTATTACAGTTAATTTAATAAAATTTTGGTATTTATATATTTTAACAATTTCAAATGGTTTTTGTTTCATAAGATTATACTGATAAAATGTTAATATAGTCTAAAATTAGTATGTTATCAGTTAAGTATTGATCAGTTACAATCAGGTCATGGTTATGACCTGCTTAAAATTGATCAATACTCAAATACAGAACACAGTATATTTTTTATTGTAAGAACAAATAATTTTATCTTGATATGCTATAATTTATATAAGTAAAATAGTGTATATAAATTTATTAATTACAATTTTCATTTATAAAATATTTGTAAAAATTGAAGAAATTTTTTGTTAATATTTATTCGAATTGTAAATCAACTTTTAGTTAGAAAATAGAAACAAGTTAATTACCAGTTCAACATTTTATATTATGTAGTCCTTTTCATTATCAATATAAAATATATTTTTATTGAAATTAGTACAGATTAATTATCCCTAATCCAAAGCACTATTAAATGAATGTTTTGGATTTTTTGGAACAACATGATATGACAGAGCTGAAGTGAAAAATTCACTTTCAGAAAAATTGTTTTTTTTTTTGACATTAAGAATATAAACATAGCAAACAATGTAAATGTATCTATTTAACCATCTTTAAAGAATCTTATCACTTATCTATAGTGTTATTACTATTAGATCTTTTAGCATTTTACTATATATAAAAACAATCCAATAGAAAATAAATAATCATCAATGCAAGGTGTTTATACACCTTACATTTGCAATATTTGGCAGTTTATTGAATTATGACAGTGCATCACAGCTGTACATACTATTCTGCCATCTCTCATGGGCACCGCGGTCATAGTTCTGCAAAGTCGCGAATTTTAACGAATATCAATACTATTAATTAACAACTAAACCTAACGGTTCAAATGACTCTGCAATTCCAGAGTTCGACCTGAGCTCAGGTTTAGCTAAACTCTCTAACTTAAATATAATTAACTTCAAAACAATCTAGACAACAATTAACATTAACCGGCAAAACCAAAACCAGAAATCGGAACTTACAACTAGAAGTGCCGATTAAGTGTTAGATCTAACGAACAACAAAACGATGTTAGAAACTTATACTAATAAATTGAATTTCTCAAAACAAGTTAAATAATAAAAAAATAAATTTATTAGACTCCAAAACACTTACAAAAAGTGTTAATAAATGCTTTATTGAAACTGTAATAAAGCAACAATCAATTAATCAAGAAAGCTTGTTTAATCCAACTCAAATATCAAAACAACTATTCACAAGAACAAATCTTAAATACTCAAATATAGACAACTACAAAAAAAAAAAATTATTTTTCTAAATATAATTTAAAACTTTATCCGCCAGGGGAAGTTTGGCTTGTTCATTATTAATTTGCAAATCTTAAATACTAATTAAAGCTACTACCTCCACCACCGATACAAACTTCAAGCAATCGTCGATCTTTACAAGGATTCGAATGTCACTTAGCCAACCTCACGTGGATACAACACCTCATTGTGTCACCGGTTGCTTCCGTTTTTATACAGGGTGACTTACAATCTCATGTTGCTTCATTTATATAAATACACATAACAAGTTTAAATTTATTAGCTTAGAGAGTTATTCATTCATGTCATCCTCTTTACAATTAATTTGTATAGTGAACAAAACATCAATACGGATCATTCTTACATTCACATATCGGATCAGTGGTAAAAGTAGATGACGTTATTACCCAGAACAACTCTTCCGGAGGACGGTTCCCGATTCCGTATCACGTGATTGATAACTATGACAGAGAAGGTGGAAGTAAGTTAACTCAAACTAAACTATTTGACCGGAGCGTGAAGTAAGTTAAACTAAAATATAAATACGTTAGATAATAAGAAAATAACAATAAATAATAAAAGTGCATAATAAAATAAAATAGGACAGGTCAGAATTAACTTCCTCACAGTTCTATCACAAAGATTCCCTTTATGAAAGTGAAGGTATGGATTTCAGAATATTTCAGATTTTGGCTACTCTACCTGTATTCTAAATAAAATCATAAAAACATAACACTATATTTAATAATACTACTATGGATTTTAATTTTTTTTAATTATTTATTTATCTTTTGCAAGCTCTTGTTTGTTTTTAGAAAAAGAATTTTATACAATCTGTAATATTTATGTAAAATACTGATTTACTGTTAGCTATTTGTATTTGAATCTATACTTCAAAATCTTAGAATATTTAATTTTCATTTTGTTTTTAAGAATATTCCTTTGAATTGCCAATACCTAACAGAAGCTTTGAGATAAGAAAAATTTTTAAATCATCAGTTTATGTAAACCATTTGTTACAAAGCCTTTAAAACTTGAATCATCACTCCAATTTTTACTGCAGTAGATCTTTGGCTTATAGTTTCAGAGATATGTAGATACATTAGTTTATGTACTTTCAGGTATATGTACTTCATATGTATAGGTGACTCCCATTTAATGTAACTGAAGTATTCTGTTATATAAGCCATATAGATTATATAAGACTTATATTAAGGTCTTATCCACACTATTGTGCCACTCACAGTTTGATCTTACTCCACTCTCAGTTTGGTCAAATATTTCTGCATTATTTGTAATGAACTTGTTTACACTATGGGTAACAGTTGAGTCTTGGTACGATCACACTCCAGTCAAGGTTGAGTGGAAAGAATATTTGACCGGAGCGTGACTGAACTTATCTAGACCTGTACCGATAGTTGAATAGCCTTCTCTGATCAAACAGTCATTCCAATGCTTTTATTTTTTAAAAGTTTAAAAAAGTTGTACACATTATGAATAACAGGAAAGGTACAGTGGTACCTCAGTATACGTTCTCTTTGGAATAAGTCCAATTTGGTATACGTCCTGTTTGAATGCAAAAAATTTTGCTTGGTATACGACCTTTGTTTGGAATATGACTGACTCGCATGCTAGAACTTGTATGAGTATGTTGCATTTTCTCTTAAAAAAAATTCTTTATATAAAAATTAGAACAAATTGGTTGCTTCTGCCTTCTCCTCAGTGTGTTTCACTGAGGAGAAGGCAAAAGCAAAGTTCTTTAAACAGATTTTTAATAAATGTCAAACCCGGTTAGCTTCAACAAGGTCCAAGTAGTGAAGAGAGACAGAAAATAGAGAGAGAAAACACACCAGAATTTCAGATTTCTCAAGTTTCATTGGAAGCGGACTCTCCTTCCAAATAATAACATCTCCTCCTCCCTTCTCAGCACCATCCTAGTAGCACTCAACTCTTCTCAGAATGTAGAGGTGTTAAATTTTCATTTATTTTCATCTACTGTAATTGCTTTTGTATTTATGTATTTTAGTATTAAGCAGTTTTTAAATTATTTTATACAACCCCATCAATGTATAATATGCCAATAACTATAGGGTTTTTATGGGAACGGATTAATCATTTTCCCTTTATTTCTTATGGGAAAAATTCATTTGGTATAAGTTTGAGGATCTGGAATGGATTAAGGACATATACAGAGGTACCACTGTATATGGAATTCTGAAAAAGGTATGTTTATCAATTAATTTTTAAACATACCTTTTTACTGTTACCTTCAAGTTAATCTACATAAATATATATAAAATGAAATTAATGTTTAAGCAATTTGAATCCATTTGAACATAATTTAAAAATTTATCATCTATGAAATGAGGATACAGGATATAATATTCTCCTTCAAGTTTTTTTTGGACTTAAACTCGGATGTACCCACATCCTTCTTTTTGCCTTTTTTCATTTAATAAAAATATTAAATGAAAAAAATTCTTAAACTTAATGAATTCTTAATGAGGAGAAAAATCTCCTCATTAAGAAGGATAGCTAACTGTTTGGATGAAAAATTTAATACATTTTCTACAGCATACAAAGACCAGTTTCAGACTTATTCATGATCACATATGTGAACACATTGTAAAATGACCAGAGTGGAGCAACCTCGAACCATAAGCAGCTTGACAGTGTGGATCAGGCCTAAGCCACATTATATGAGACTACACCACAATGTTTTTATCTTGTTATACAGGGTCTACAGTAACTTTTAGGCAATCAATTATTATATCACTATTTAATAAATGGCAATGCATACAAAAATGATAATTGCTATAGGTACACAGCAGATAACTTCAAATTGATTTTGCTATTTTTTGCATTATTGCATCTGCATATTAATCTGCATAAGCAAAATATAAATCTTTAATCATGTCTAGAAGAAAAACATTACTATAGGAAATAAATTATTAAACACTATGAAAAAAGTGAAAACAAATAGACATTGCAAGTACAACATGAACAAATAATTAGAATAATTATCAATAATAAAGATCAAATTTGGCAGCATGTAAAAAGTTCTGTAATAATATAATATAAAAGAAAAATTGTTGAATATCTAGAGTGAGGACTTATATCAACAATGAATACCAATAAATCTCATATTTATACAGGAAAAAGTTATAATTCAATTTATAAATCTCACACTCACTCACTCACACATACACACTCACACACAGTCGATTAATTGGGGCAGCCACTTTTTTGGACCAAATCTCAAAAAACGGAAACAAAACTAATAAACTAATACATAATTTAAATATTTAATTAGGACAGTAGCAGAAAAGGAATTTAGCAATTTTTGACATATTTTAGGGATTTTTTTGAAAGTATGTCAATACTGTGTACACTAATATTTGGCAACATAGCGTGATGAAAATCAGTTATCCATCGTCATGCGTCTGGCAAGTATGTGTGCTTAAGAGTCTACCATTACTGTACTAGAGATGTCATTTACAGTGTCAATTTTATTTAAAATTTTTAAATCTTTGCCAAGATGCCAAGAAGGAGTTACACTTTCAAGTAAAATTGTTTTGCTGGATAAAATTAAAAGCCAGCCATTTAATATATAAAATTGCTTTGCTGGATAAAATTAAAAGCCAGCTATTTAATACAAGCCATTGTAGACTTGCTAATATAAGTGGTGTATCAAAATCAAAAGGCAGACTACACTTAATGCATTTTGCAAATTAAAATTTGAAATTGTAAAATATATCATGTATTATTTTTTCTTTACTATTTATAGTACAAATATTTTCTAATTTTGAGTATAATAAACATTAAAATAGGTACCTAATTATTATTTTTTACCTACTTATTTATTTACCTATAAATTACATATTTTATTTTAGAATTTAATATTAATTTGTTTAATTGGGGCAACTGCTTAATTGGGTCCCCAATGTGTCCCAATTTAGCAGAATTGACTGTATATGGAGAGAACACTGATAATATTACATTAATTATAAATCATGAATGATTTAATAGATTCAAGGCTCACATTAATTTGCACATCAAAAGAAAAAGCAAATTGGGTATTAGTGCAGATCTATAGCAGTCACAGAATCCCCTAAGGTAAGGATGGGAAACCTATGGCACATATGCCAAAAGTGATATAGTGGCAAATGTTTTGAGCACGAAGAACTTGTTTAAAACTGGGATCAGCTCACATGCAGTAGTTTAACAAGAATTTAACAAATTTTGGTATGTATCCTTAAAACAGTTCATCACATAAGACATTGATCAAATCATCAAAAATGAAAACTATCAACTACAGTAAGGTTTCAATGTCAACAAATTTGTGCTCTATTGGAAACAAAACTTCCGGATAATACATGACTATGAATAGAAAACCATGTTAGGATTCAAGAAACCAAAAAGAATATGGTGGCAGTCCTACCTAGGTAAAATACTACTGGGAATTTTAAAACAAATTAAAGTTTCTTTAGTATACATATGGTTTGATGTCAATAAAGAAATTTTTTCAGCTTAACATTTTTATTCTGTATTTTATATAAGGATATAAATCTTTTTAAATCAAGCTATATTAATAAGTTTTTATAAACAGAATATGTAAATTATATACAACAGACTCCTAACAATTTGAAGTAGATTTTGCAGTTGCAGATTAACATATTGGTGGTAGCATGATTTTATTTAGAATAGATATATTTATACAAGCCATTGCTCCAAAAAATATGAATATGTTCTCTCAAGTCAATAGATCAATTATTAATCATCTTTGATAAATTTAAAATAGATAAGCTTGAATTTTCAAAAAACATGCAAAGATGGAAGAGTCAGTAATCAATTTACCAATCTTAACTTTTGTAAAAATCTCATATTTCCATATTGTGGGCAATGCTGCAGTGTCCTTTACATTATTAAAATCTATATTCTTCTTATGTATATAGATTTTTTTTGCTAAAAAAAAAAAAAATAGAAAAAAAACAATGCATAAGAAATACAAGAATAGCAACATCATTATTAAATATAAAGAACTCTAATATTTCCCATAGCATAAGTGCCTGATAAATATTTCCACAAAAGAAATTACAATACTCATATATTTTAATACATCACATCAGGTTTACAAATTTCTATATTAATATCTTTGAACATTAATAATACAATGCTATTGGATAAGAATCAACAAAAATCTAGAACTTATAGTACAATAATCATTATGAAACATTTAAAAATAAAGTGAAAAGAAAATTTGTAAAACGAATTTTCTTTTATTTTATAGTTATCTTTTAACTGGATTATGACCATTTATTTTCTATATTTGATATACAATCAAACCCCGATAAGACGCCACCATCCGTTTGGGGCGATTTTGATAGTTAATCAGGATTGGCAATTTATCAAAAGCATGTATAGTAGAGAAATGAAAATGAACTCAGAATTTATTAAATTTAATAAAATACAGTGGTACCTTGGTTAACGACGGTAATCCATTTCAGGATTATCATCGTTAACCAAAACCATCATTTTCCAAGGCACAATTTCTCATAAGATTTAACTGAAAATTGATTAATTTGTTCTGGCTCCTCCACACAACCATAGTAAATATTAGAAATGCAAATATAACTCATTTAAAATGTCCTAAAAATATGGAAAATATTTATTTATTATATTTGCTACAAAAAAACATTAATAAAATGAATTGTTCATGAAAACAGTTTTTAATTATCAATCTTCACAAGAAAGATAGTTGGACTCACTTCAGAGTTTTTTGACAAACGAACCCATAAACACTGATTAGCAGCTTATAGATTCAATGATTATTATACAGGTGAGATTTGATTTTGTCTTTTGATGGCGAACGAACAGTAACAAGCACTCGCCGATTTATTGTCTATATGAACTAAAACAAAATCAATGTCAACATCATGCTGGTATAAGAATTGTTACAAATTGTATTATATACCTGAATTATGCCAGATATATTAGGTATATAATACAGTTTATACAGTAACTCATACTATCATATTCCAGCAATTTTCCTAAGTCTGAAATGTTTATCTTTGCAGCCAAGACAAGAACCTAATTCCAGGGACAGAATTTTATATCATCTGCCTGGGAATTCTTGATTAATCAGCACACTGATGGTATTTAATGCTTTCACTGCCAACTATTTAAATTAAACCTAATTATTATGAAAAACTAAAAAATTAAAATTGTGAAATCTCACTTAATTTCATCAAAATCTTTTGAAATTTTCAGAATTTATTTCTTTCTAATAATGCAAGCAATTAGTTTGTATTATTATTAAAAAAGTGTTTCTAAAGTTCTTCTCAACTGCTTAATGTGCTTTTCTAATTTAGTTTAGTAATTAGACATCTAATAGTAAGAGTTAAAGCAGTTTTCTTAGATTATATTTTCTAAAAAATAATGCAAGCAATTTAATTTTTTCACAACTTTTCATTACATATATGAGATCAACGAAAGCAGGATTTTCTATATGAAATTTTAACCATCCAATGAAAACATTTATATTATTAGATAGCAATAAGTTCTCTGAACAAAATGAACCTTGAATGAAAAAAATTCAGCCAAAATTTTCAGAAATTACTTATAAAAAAAATATGAATTACATAAGTTCTGTTGAATGAATTATGTCATAATTATTAAAAATATTATATGAATTCAATGAAATATTGTCACTTTTATTAATATTTATTAACTTGTTCTTACTTCGTTTATACAATTTTTAGCAGTACTTTTTTTTTAATTTATTTATATCAAAAAATCCTAACATATATGAAAATGATCTCATCTAGTACATAAACAGCTGTACAGTCATACTTCACCTTACGTCATTAATTTGTTCCAAGACTTGTGACTTAAGTTGAATAAGCTCTTTAAAAAAAATGATCTAGATCCCCTATAAATAACACCATAACATCTCTATTAACAAAAATAAATCTTAACAGCAGCTCAAATTCAAGGAAAAGATTGATATATTTATTATTTGCTAAAAATCTTTCAGCTTAAAGAAGCCATCTTCAATAACATCCAGCATGACTTAAAAATAGAACAAGCAATAATTTAAATACAAAATTTGTAAAGGAATATAAATATTTATATTTCTTTAAAATAAATAAAAATTGAAAATATTTTTATATAAGTTATGCAACTTTTCATGAAGTTTAAATGCATTTTTATGTAATATTTTATAAGAATATCTTAAATAAGAGTATTATATTTTGATAAATTAATTTGTATGATTGAAAGATGTTTATTTATTTATTTATTTATTTTTGAGTAAAATTATTAAAATATTTTATAAACAAGATCAAATGCATAAAACCAAAATATACCAGAGATGCTTCTATTTATTATCATTTGTTTATCAATACATATAGATTTTAATTCATATGCTAGTATTATTTGTACAGAATCACTGTACAAACTTTAAAAACTAGGCATAAAATTGAATGCATACATTTATATTTTCGTGAAATTTAGTAATATTTATTTCAGGATCGTCAATTTATCGATCCGGATCGATCAGTTAATCTCGGCTCTAAAATCGGAAGATCCATATTGGTCCCAACCAATCGATCGAACGTCTTGTATTTGATAAAACCGGATTGCACGGTTTAATATTCTTCTTTCCTATAGTTCTGTTTTTATTGAACCATAAGTATTTTACGAACTAACATAACCTCTGATGATAGCCTGTATTCTGAAAGAAAAGTAAAACTTTTTATGATCACCGTATGCTGTCTGTGTTCCCACTAATAACTTTTGAATTAATTGGTATATTTTCGTGACATTTTTTAGATATGAAATGCCATTAAAAGTGATCTCGACGCCGCATTTTTTTAATCCTTCGTCCATTTAAAAATGGCGGATGTCAAAGCTTTACACGTTCCTTCTGCTTGAGATGAAATGGATCTAAAGTTGGACTATTAAGTCCTCTTTCTGGTTGATGATATATTTTAATCATGCTTCTTTAACCAACGGACTTTTTTAACTTCTTTCCAGAACTACTTGTTTTTTATTTATAGCTTTGTTATATCTCTTCATAACGCTTACGCTGCGTTAAACACGTATAAATTCCGTTTTCTGTTCCTTTAAATATTTTTCTTAAATTGTCCACGATTAGAATGGTATAAAGGTTAAAAAAAATCAGCGTTGTTTCATTCCAAATTTTTGTTTTATGCAAAGGATGGCATCTGAATAATTCACCAAATCCGATTGCGTAAAGACGAAAGAATATAGCAGAATAAGGCTCGACAGTAAAACTCTATTTTTCTTAAGAAAATAACGAAAAAAAGCGCACTTAAAATATTAAATTATTATGTTAAGTCTACTGTAGCTGATCGTATTAGCGATCCAGCTATAAAAGTATTTATAAATTCGAGACGAAAGCTGTAGAAATGCGATATTAGATGTTTTAAAAGATGCATCATATATCCTCCAACACGTCGTAAATTGTCTTCTACGGTTGGTTCAGCATTCCTACGTGGCTAGAAATGATATCAAACCTTATTTAATTCCTAACCAAGATCATGCTGAAAGCTAAAAAAAAAAAAAAGCTTTAAAATAATAATTGCTAATTTTAGAATTTTAATTGAAAAAATAATTATTATCTTTTAAAAAAATTAAAAAAAAAAAAAAAAAAAAACATATCTCAGCCTTACAAATAACTTAGATTTTTTTGTTATTCTATCAATATTTATATATTTAATTCTAATTATATATATATAAAACATGGCCATTAAGCTATTAATTTTCTTGCTTTTTTTATTCATAAATATGTAAAAAACAAAAATTATTAATTTATCAAGGAAGACTTAATATTTAGTTCATTCTGAGATTGAAAAAAAAATGTCATTACTGCATTTATACTGAAGAAAGAAGCAATTTATTACCAGATCTGCTAGAATACTGTAAGAGTTATAAAGAAAAATTTTTGGTATGTGATCATGATGGATAGCAGAAGTGCAGTTGGAATATTGATTTCCTTATCACGGATCTTACTGTTTTTATGTCAAATTATATTGAAGAATTTGCTAAAGATTATTTGCCAATAGGATATTTATATCATCATATTATCTAGTTTTTGAAAAATAAAAATTTTATCTATAAAATAAATAAATAAATACATTTATATATACTAATTTATTACAGAAATTAAAAAAATGTAAATAACTGTATTTAATGATTTAAATTTATTGTTGTAGTTGTAATTCAAGTGAAATGTATCAAAAAGCGCTGTTTCACATTACAGTTATCATTTCTACTTACTTAAATAGAAAGTGTGATTAGATGATAGAGTATCATTTCAAATTATTAATTTTTGAAAGTTTTCTAATATGAAACATGATATATTGCTCTAGCCGTATCTTTGAATAACATGATATCCTAACTTCAATTTTGTTTTTGACAAATATTATTCTGTAGTATCAATCAAACTGATACTGTAAAAGAATACCAGAAGTGTATATTTAACAAAAAAAAAAATCTTTCATTTATCTTTTCGAACTAACAGCACATTATGTACATTATGTAAGTTTTTATACAATAGAAGTTATAATAAAGAGAGTGTTTATACAGCATAATGATTTATAAATAAAACATTTTGCGAGGACATAGATACTTTAATAAGCTGATAAACTCATAATAAAATTCTCTCTTAAATTCTTAAAAGCAATTAACATACTGTGTGTTGGGTAATTACCTTAGCTTGAATTGAATGCTTCATTTGTTCCCCTTTATACATCTGTCACCTTTCACAACTGACATTGGATTCTTATTACACATACAATTCATTAGCGGAAAGAGTTCATTCACGTAGCTGTTTCCTCTAATAATATTTCTAAATTTATTCCAGAAATTCAGGTTTCAAATAAATTGCTTCAAATGCATTTATCAAATATTCAACATTTCTCATTATATTCCCAAATACAAAATTTTGGAATTAAGGAATAAATGTTATAAAAATAACACAATTCTCACAATACTGTTTGGAATAATTCTTTTCTTCTTCTTCTTCTTCTTCTTCTCAGAAAACTTTATCACATTATTATTCTCTAAAGTTATATCCAATTAAATTTTCTTCCAGATTATTGAACATTATAATTTTGGTAGTTATCCAACATCATAGAGTATAAGTTATATTCGTATGCATAATATATAGTTCTGATAATTAGTTTCACATTGTTGCAAGTGTGTATTTACTCTCAGAGGAAATACAACTAATCCTATTATAAAGCTCTTTAGTCAGATATAACTCTCTATAATTCAGAACTGAATCACAACATAAAATCTGACAGACATAAACAATATATTATTTGCTGGTAGTCCAAGAAGAATTCTAATTTATTATTTTCTGTTACAGACAATAAATATTTTAGCATACAAAAAAAGAATGATTCTCAGAGATAACTTCCTTGGTAGTTGATTTGCAGTGCAAATTTGATTATAAAAACTTTTAATAGAAATAAAAGTCATTGAATTATCTTAGGATTTAATTAATTTTGTATTCTTTGCTATACTTGAAAACTTTTTATTATTATTATTATTTTTTAAACTATGCATAAGATTAAACAAGAAAAAAAATTTTGAAATAAGGAAAATAAATCAAAAGATATATTTTTGTCGTTGGAATTTTTTTAAATTAGAAAATAAATATTGTGGGATTAAAAAATAAAATAAAAATGTTGAGATTCATCCAGATATTTTTATCGTTTAACATTTTTAAAAAAGGAAGGAATAAAAATAAAACTGTTTTATAAGATTGTTGCAATTTCTTTAGGATTGATATGATTGCGTTTTCTCTCTTCCTCTTTTCAGATATTCATAGACCTTATTTTTCTCTTTTCTTCATCCAGGTATATTATTCAATCGAATCTAAAGATCACGGTGATAAATATTTCACAATTGATCGAGAGACGGGAGAGATTTACACCAAAATCGAATTCGATCGCGAAGAGAAGCAAGCTTACGCAATTCTTGTGAAAGCAGAGGACGGTGCTCCTTCTGATCGTCCTCATATGCGACAAGGAGAACCTAACTCAGGTAAGTACCTCCTCCTCAAAGAGAAATTCAGTAAGCGTTAACGTGTGTGTCAAGATGCCAATACCTCATTCGGATCAATTCTGTGGCTCCTGTCGTCCATCCAAAAACATTACACGACTTCTAACAGTTTTTTTTTTATACAAAATTAACGAGGAAGAAAAAAAAAATAATGCGGTTTTTATAAACATTTAAAGGTAAAAATTATACAGAAACGACTTTTTTTTTTACGTTTTAATTTAACGACTCCTAACCGAAGACATATATTTAAATTGCAAAATATCTAAAGAATGCAATTTAAAATTTCTCCAAAATGCAATTAGGAAAAAAAAAAACGTTAAATAAATATTTTAAATTTTAATACAAAGCACCGTTCTATTCCTTAATTTATCTTTAAAATCTTCTTAAAAATATACATAATATATTTTTTTTTTTCTATCGATTTGAATCGAGGTCAATGATTCTTCTGTGTGAATATAAATGTAGAAGTATTATCCAAGTCCTGTATTATCACCTCTGCAAACCATTATGGAGATTGGGGAGTTTGAATACCGTTTATAAACAAGAAATAGCAGATATATATTCGCGTGTAAAAACTCTTAAAATGAAGAAAAAAATAAATAAATAAATAAAAAACAAACGTGAAGAATCGCTACATAAGTAGACACGAGTCTCGTAAGCAATTTTGCCACGCACGATTTATCATTTTTTCTTTTTTTTCTCCCATCTCTGCTTATTAAAGAAAATGCTCTTTCGCTTTGGTAATAGATAATTTATCGATTTAGAATTATTTAAAACATCGATTTGTTTCTGTGATCATTCGATTTCCGGTATTTTAAATGGAAGTTGTAGTAGCAATAAGAAGAAGAAGAAAAATAGCAGAGAGGGTCGTTGTACTTGTTGCGCATTAAAAATACAGCACACCCTTCATAAATCAGGCTTCGGCCCGGTTTATTGTTACACCGGATTGAGAGTAGTAGAAGTGGAATGATGGTAATTTTGCATAATAAAAAGTAAAATTAAAAATGGGGATATAAAATATATTACATGCGCAGTTGAGTGTATATAACGAACGACAGAAGTCGTTGGCATGTTTCCAAGCCACGCAGCCAACACTTTCATTACATCGTGCAGTTGTTCCTTCCATTTAGAAAAGAATGCGAGTTGTTATAAAAGAAGCAAATTCGCATTTTTTTTTTTTTTTGCTCTTTTTTTTACTGTAAACGTCTCTCTGTTCTATTCCCCCATCTCCACTAAACTCCCCATCCTCTCTCGCCCTTTCACCAACTCTTCCCGATTCTGTTCATTTCTTATGCACCGAATTGTCTTTTGCATAAGAATTTTGAGTACTTAGATTATTCAACTATGACAGATACAGTGTATATATATGTTTGTGTATATATATACGAGATTTGTGTCGAAAAAAAATTTTTTCCATCTTCTCCTCCTCTTCAAATTCTAGACACGGATAAGGAGCGATGCAACTTATAATTCATGTTGAAAAGATAAAGTGTTGTTAATAGACTCCAAGAAATAATGACTTTTTCTCAAACAAAATATTTTATTATTATTATTATTATTTTATCTACATTTTTTTTTTGTTGGGAGACGTCCAGAATTTTATTTTTTTAAAGTGAGGAATTATTGTTTTGTTGATTAATATCCGCACAAAACCGGAAAACAATTGCGTATCGATCGACAACCAATGAGAAGAGATTTCTCGAATTGTTTTCCATTCTTGTACGTATCTGTAGCCGTTTTTTCCTCTTAAAAAAAATGAGTTATATGATATTATATGTTATATAAAAATAAATAATTGTGTATTTTTTTTTTTTTTTTACTATGTCGAGACCATAAAACCTTCTTCTTGGAAGGGGGTAAACGATCGAGAAATCAACGTTGCGAGTCATTAAGGTCAACCTCATAGAATGGATGTCGTACAATAAAATTTCTTCTGCATTACCAAAAATTTACTGTTACATAAAATTTCTTCCGTACTCTAGAGAATTCGGTTTGCATAATTCAAAATTTTTTAGCATGTATGTCAGTCTACCGTTTGAAATATTTTATATATATTTATATTTATACGTATATATCTGCCTCGTTTAAACCGGAAGCATAAAATTTTTTGTTTTTTTTTAAATAAAAAAAAATGAATCTGCGATACTCGGAAAGAGGGGAAAAAAAAAGGATAAATAGAAAACGACGTAGTCTCTTCTTTAGACAATACTATTGCAGTTTGTATTACACCAAGCTTCTTGGTTAGTGTATATAATGGTTGTGCGGTGTAGTCACACAGATGGACGACTATCAACGTTTTAAGAGGACATTATGTAGACAGGAAAGTACATTTAGAATTCTCCGGACCACAGGAGATTATTCCTAACCGACTAAATCAGGTCTCGGAAAACTTATGGTCTCTTCTCCAGCCCATCGATCCTTAACAAACCTTAGACTATTTTAAGTCAGTCAAAAGAATTCTATTCTTCCAGAACAAATTCCTGTTCCCAAGAAATGGCTTTTTTTTTCTTTCTTCTTCTTATTTTTTTTTTTTTTACTTAGCATCTCGGAAGTAACTCTTAAAGGTGGAATGCGATGCGATAAAGGAAGATAAAAAAAAAACAAATATGTATTTATATGTGTATTTAAAAAATTAAAAATTAAAAAAAAATTCTCGTTCCACTTCAGATAAAGAAAAATTCCTAGCTGTTTATCAGTATCATGAACGGAACAGAAGAAGCGTTATCCGTTTTGTTGCTGTAGTAGGCTAATTGCCTCTATGTTTTTTGACGCCTACCGTTCTTTAGTCCCCCTCTCTCTTCCTTTCCCTTTCGTTAATTAGCTCTGTATAGTTTTGTCAGCATTGGAAGCCGTCCAGCTTAGTATATATACCAATAATTCTCTCTCTCACTCTCACTCCCGTTTAAATATTCTTTCTTTAATCTAGCTACCATCTTTTCAACGTTTACTCAGAATTAAGTAAATTAGTGATATACCCGCGCTTTTTTTTTTGGCACAGTTTCCAGGCCGTTGATCCGTGCAAAGTAATGAATCAACGGCAAATAACAAGCCATCTTCAAAAGAAAATCTGCGGAAGAGAATAAAGAGGAGGAGGAGGAAGAGAAATCCCTTCACTACGCGTTAATGTAGTATTAATAAGCAAATCTAACGTGTATGTATTCCCAAGACTCTGTTTCCGATGCTGGCACGTCAGTTGCAGGTTTAGGAGGGTAAAAAAAAGTTTGGAGACCCCATCAGTTGGTGGCGACATCTAGTAGACAAATCCGCAACTTTTAAAAATTTTGGGGACTGTTTTCGTCGCGAAATCCACGTAAAAAGGAGAAAGTAAACAGTGCGAGTGTCTAGTTTAAAATTGAATTCGGAATCATCTATTTTGTTGTGTCCATTAAAATAAAAAATTAAAAAAAAAAAGATTTTCTTTTTTCCTATTGGATGCGAGCCAAACGGAACCAAACAAAACCCAAACAATTATCTTCTTGCAATCATTATAAAATTTGTTTAACCTTAAGTAAAAAGTTTTTCTGGAGGAGAGAGCGCAGTTTAAACATTTACCCCATTCAAACAGTCTCTTCCTCCTCTTCAGAAAAAAATAAAAAAAAAAAAAAAAAAAAAAAGGAAAAGTAAGAAGAGCAGAAAAATAAAAAAAAAAAAAAAAAAAAAAAAAGAATGAGGAGGAGAAAAGAAAAAGTGAGTGGGAAAATGCCTAAACTTGTTGGTATTTTTCATCTCAACTGTTACTTTCGTTTGCGCGATTCCGTGCAATTTATTGTTCCCGGAAGAATCAACCCGAGGAAACGATTTAAGTCGTGTAGTAGAGAGTGAAAGAGGAAAAAAAAATAAAAAAAAAAGAATATAAAGTTGTGTTTGCAGCAGCTTCGCTTCCCTTCAGGCTGGCGTAGAGGAAGTGCCACCATTCCTTACATGCAAATTGCAGATAAGCGGAAGCGGAGATAAAGCTCTCTTGTCGTAGATAGAAAAGTGAGATAGAGCGAAGTGCGGTCGACAGATGGCAGCTCTAGCCGGTCAAAGAAAAAGGCAAGAAGTTTTTCTAAAAAGGCAGAACTATTGGAGTTTGTCGCCCGAAGCCATCAACCGTATACTTTCAGTGTAAATATTCTATTGACTGGAAGTTCTCTCGGCTCCTATCGAGCCTTACGCGCAAAGACTCGGAAGAAAGGATAAAAATACGGATATCAATAACTCAGACCCGTGTATATCCCTAAGTGATATATATATATATAATCGTTAAGAAAACTTTCTGCAGCGAGTTACGCACGGCGGATGATTTATTTACCATTAACTACACTCGCTGTAATTGGCAGATGGTGGTTTATAAGTGAGGAAACGATCAACTGGCATTTTCCAATATGGTGTGTGTGTAGCGAAGGAAGATTTAACGTTTTAAATAATTCCTATCTTCGGGCTATATCAATCATCAGGAAGCCGATACCCACCCGCAGAGTAAACATTTTTCCATCAGCGAGAAAACACATCGAGGTGGATGTAAATCCGATACCTGCTGATACAGTAATCTCCCCAACATCCTACACGTTTTCCATTAAATAAGTAACATTTTTAGATCGCTGCCGACCGTATACGACGACGACTTCTGTTACCATCGCTGCTGTTATACTACATTTGTTCTATCTACTACTACAGTAACAAAATTGACCTGGTTAATTCGTTATTCTTCCCAACGGGACGGTAATCAGTACTTAATTACTAACCGCCACCTTATTAAAATCTCAAGCTTTTAAAATTTTTACAATCTCTCTCGTTTGTTATTTAAACACCGCGTGTATAAATAGAAAAAAAAAAAAATTTGCTATTTCTGCCGAATTTATTAAGTTTTAACCCTTTAAAGCTAGCCAATCGTCACCGAGTACACAAAACGTCGCGTTGCCAAGACGCGTCGCTCGCCTTCTTATTACTCGGTAGTAAATAAGAGAGCGACGCAATGCGAATCGTCTCGTCAACGCGACGCGTCGTGACGCTTTGTGTTCTCGATGGTGATTGGCTAACTTTAAAGGGTTAAAGTCTCTGTCGCAGGTGGAGAAGGTGGCATTTAACGTTATGATCGTTATTTTTTCGCGATTGGAACCGCTCTCTTCTGACAAAAACCCTTTATGCGAATAGGAGAAAAATTTTCTAAAACGAATTGTTCTAGCAAATAAATCCTACCCCGGTGCGTAACGTGTCCGGAGGACTAAATTTAATTAAATACTGAGAAAAATTCGTCCCTCCTTTTGTTTTCGTTCCCCCCTTCTTTCATTCTCATTTTCTGTCCCGGAATTTTTTTTTATCATTATTATTATTATTCTCTTTTTTTTTTTTTCTTCTTTTCTATCTTCCTATTTTTATTTTTATCTTCTATTCTCTCTTCCTTACTTTCAATCGGTCGTTGACAATTATCTACTAATTATGTTTTCTGTCCTTGGGTTTTTTGATGATTCTTCCCCCTCTTTACTTATTCATCCGGATTTTAGTCCTCGGAAAAAATAAATAAAAAATAAAATTATCCCACTCGACAACAAATCCTTATAATTAAAATTTCTGACGTTATTTACCGCTTTTAAGAGTTTCTTCTTGTTTTATAACGTTTTTTTTTTTAATGTTTAGATAATAAAAGAATCATTTTTTCTCTTCTGTTTTCTATACACGTGTAGATACGCACAAGAGGAGTTTATGCATAAAAAAAAATTCCCACAGAGGAATAAAATTATCTGATATCAAATATTATTTTATTTTTGTAGTCGCGATATCCTCGCGATGCTGAATGGACACGCCGCTCCAATTGTAAAGCGATTTCGAGTGCACAACAGACACATATTTGAAAGTATAAAAGAGAACGATCAGCCAAGAGGAACAAAGATGTGGAAATGTTATTTATTTTTTATTTTTTCCAAAGAAGGATGTATCTACGTTTGATATCGTTATAGAATAAAATCCTATTGAGTAGAAATAAAACGATTGTCGGTTCCTCATCAGAAATCGTCCGAATATGTCCTCGGAGAACGTTAACCCCTCGCTCTGTTGCATTTATATCGATACGGATTTTATCGGCATTAGTAGTACACGTCTGTAAATCAAACTTTCCGATTTTAAATCAGAAAAAGGCAGTGGTCCAGTTACTTTTTTCTTCATCTTCTTCTTCGAAGCGATCAATGGCACGAAGAAAAATAAATAAATAAATAAAAGGCGAGTTTGTATTAATATGCGACAGTAGAAAAGTCTCGAGAGAAAGAGGAAGAGAGAATGCATTGCTAGACTTTTATAACCCATCTAATGATTTAGAACCTGACAGTGTGTCGGAGCCATTTTTAATCTCTTTTCTGGGAGAAACAAGTGACGGAACCCAGTACGAGAAAAATCTTGAATATTTATTTCCCTTTTGGTAACTTCTTGGGTACTATTTGACTAGACCCTGATAAATAATTGATGAGTTAAAACGGTCGATAAGATACTCCAAACACACACACACACCATTCTTTTCCACCTTTCCACCGCTCTGCAACCAGGATAGACTCGGAGGAAGACGTCACTAAAAGAACCAAGATAATGTCACCGACCTAGTTTGCTTCGATTTGAGGAGAAGGATAGGAATTTAGTTGAAATGCGTCCAAGAAATCTTTATTCTCTCTTCTTCATACCACTTTTCTCTTACTGATTCTGTCTCGGCTATCTTCTTTATTCTTTTTTTTTTTCGTTTCTCTGTTCGCCCCCGCTCCTCTTTGCCTTTCCCTTCGGGCGACATGCTGTGTGTTGTTTATGACGAGTAGAGAGCTAAGAATAAGTTCTTCGGGTATTGGATCTCACTGTTTCCTCTATTTCGGTAATATTTATTTTTATATAGTAATACCATTTCGAGTTATTTGTACGTATCTCCCGTTAGCGTGTGCGCACCAGTTTTTAAGATTGCAACATCACGCTAAACGTGATACAAAATAATACATGATACGCCATTTTTTTTTTTTTTTCCTTCTTTTTCCATTTCGTTTCTGCTTCTCGTAATGTTTCCGAGATAAAGAAAACGTTATGAATTAATAATCTAAGCTATATTATTGGATTTAGTTCCTCGGAAAGAATCGTTAAGAGTACTTACAGAAGTTTACTGTCTGTAGACATAATGCTTACGTCAGTTTGAAAGTTTTTCCTTCACAGAGAAAAATAAAAAATAGGAGAATTGCAACTGGGAAAACGCTTATTTTTTCTTTATACAATTCTTATTTCTAGAGAAAATTTTATATTCTTTCCAATTACGTTTCTTTTTTTTTATTGTTATCCTTTTTTTTTCGCCGGAGAAAAAAAAAGAATGACGTTACTTACTCGCGTAAAAATTTTCTAAAAGGTTTTTGAAATGCGTTTAAGAAAATTTAATCATTTCTGTTATTTATTTTATTTTTTTTTTTTGGACAGAAAAAAACTCGATTAATATTTATCTCCAGATTAATTCCGGTAACTTTTATATAAAATCGAGTAACATCACTAATGGTGTTCTTTGCGGACGAGCATTATCGTTAATACAATATTAATACGGAAAATGCAGAACTTTTCGATATTCCAGAATATTGGTAGAATATTTTTTTTTCTTTTTAACTTAAAAATATCTTGCTTAGCCTCTTCGAACCAACAATAGAAACTAAACGTTTTATTTTTCCATTTGTATAAAGCAGAATGATAAATTTTAATGTCTAGAAAGAGCACTGACATAACTTTCTTACCTGTAAAAAATGTTCTCCGGTATACTGTGTTATATTTGCTACATATCTATAACGTTGGAGAAAGCTGTTTTTTTTTTTTTGTTGTAGAGTAAGCTTTTTTATTTCCTTCTTCTATTTTTGCTTGGAAGAGGAAGAAAAACTTACTCGCTCACACTACGCGCACAACTCTCTCTCTCTACTGGTAGACTTTCCAAATATTACCAATCAACTTCGGGGCGATAAAAACGTTTTATCGAATATTGCAAATGTTTGTTTTAAACGATTTTTCACTACAAAACTCATTTCTCAATGCAGATTTTTGTAAACAATACATAATGCAGGTTTTTCTCCAACTCCTTAGAAGAGAGAGAGAATATCGCGAAGATTTCGGCGCGTTAAAGAATTTTTTTTTATTATATCGCGCGTCAATATATTTGCATAATTACGTCTAAACTTTGGCAAATTCTCTCTTACTCGATACAAAAATAAGCGGATAAAAAAGATGAGTTAAGTAGGTTACCTTATATATATATATAAATATAAAAGTCTTGCAGCGAAAAATTGCAGTCAGATATAGTTAGAACGTCGAAAAAGGTCAAGAATAGCCGTGTAGCGAGAATTGATAAAGTCTTTATATGTTCTAATTATCGTTGTTGCAAGATTATCAAGTATCCGCGCTGTCAATTTTTGTACGACGTTAGCGATTTCTTATCGGATACAGCGATGTTTATTGACTGTCGAGAAAGGCTGTCCAACGAGTTCGCAGATTATAGACGATCAGTTTTCTGCACCGTGCCCAGTAGTAGTGCCTCATTCGTCTCCGCCTAAATTCGATAGCCGTCCTTCCGAACTTCCTACTTCTATTGATCCCAGAGACTGCCTCATAAATACTCAGTTCTACCAACCATCCATCGATTTCCCCACCTGGACATCTGTCTCTGACTGACTACAAGCAGTAATATGTGTTCTCTTCTACTATTAAGTATCGGCTGTTGACAAGCAACTGTTTGATCTGAATATGTTTTGAAAATGATCGAGTCGAGTAAATTAACTCTAGCTTTGATAAACTGCTACCCCGATACAATATTTGAATATTTTTCTCTCTCGTTTTTATCTTCCTTCTTCTCGTTGCTCTTGGTTATCGGAACGTTTGATTGATTAAAATCTTTAACGCTTATGGAAACTTGATGGTAATACGATAACCATAATGCGGATGAATAATCGAGTAGTTCGAAAATTTTAATTTTTCGATAGTTAGCTTGATAAATTGTCGGATAATTTTATTCGGTATTTAAAGCGGTTATTAAATCAAGAATTCAATACGAGCTGCAATGAGAGAGAGAGAGAGGGAGGAGAGGGAAACGTAACGCAGAATCGCTCGGATACGAGCGATTTTTGCGTTACGTTTAACGTAACTTTCATAATTTACGAGTATTTTTTTTTCTCCACGTATAAAATTGATTGTCGTGATTTTTTTCCCACCCTCTCTCTCTCTCTCTCTATTTTTTTTTTTCTTTCTTCGTTGTTGGGAAGAAGTCTTTATTGATCGCATCCAGTCGAACGTTCTTAAACTCTTTTGTATACATCGCACAATAGACAGATATGAAAACCTTATATTGAATTGCCTTATCCCTTCTGCGCTGCGGTTTGTTGCTAAAAGCTCGCTAGAAGGTGTTTCGATTTTTAAACCTCCGAAATTTCTGTGTGTGAACCACGTTTAAAAATCAGGAAACGGTCGAAGGGATTCTTAATTCCTCTGCCACCTTTTAACATCTTTCGTTTGCAGTTAACTTCTATTATTAAGTAATTGAGATAACTTTACTCATAAAGTACAAACGGCGATTTCTCTCCTCTCTCTCTCTCTCTCTCTTTCTCTTCTTTTAAAACCCCACAGAAGCGAGGTGAATAATTAAAGTGTGGCACAAACTGTCAATAATGCTGAAGGCCAAGTGAATTATCGAAGTGTATTCTCTTGTTTGGAACTCTTTATTGACAAAACTAGTCACTTAATATGGAAATTTTTCTTTAACCACTGCTCTCACTTGTTCAAATATCTTGATCACTCTCAACAATGTCTTCTTCTTCTTCTGTAACTCCTAAACGATTTTTGAACTTAATTAATAAGAAAAGTAATCACATGTTTTTAAAAATAAATGCCAGTAGTATCGCATGGATTATTCTCTCTAAAGACATTATTAATTTTTCTTCTTCCTCCTCTCCATTTTTTTTTTCTTTACCTATCTATTAAGCGGAATTGAAGCTTTTCCAATAACATTTGCTGCCAAATAAAATCTCCAATTTGGCACTCGTTATCGAAGAAATATATATATATCATCATTAAAATATAACTAGATATCATAGAAAATTATTTGGAATTTTGTAAGCATTTTAAACGTTACTTTCTACAGGAAAAATGCGGGTTACGATAACCGTTTAATTATCTCAGAAATCCGTTTTTTTGTGCAGTTTAAAATTCGGAATCTATAAAAGAGCAAAGAGTGTATAAAAAAAAGAGGAGGAACGTGATCGAAGTCCGATATCCAGTCAACAAGTTCGTGGACAAATGAACCCAGATTTGAGTGGATACGTGATACACGCATATCCAATATAAGAATCAAAGAAGACGTGACCATTTGCAACAGACCGGAAAGTAAATCAATGTACAAAAATGGAAGCTGTAACGTCTTACTCCTGTAACCATCGAAGCTTGGAAGAATTAACTCTGATTAAGAACTGGATAATTTCACCTGTAGAAAAGGCGCCTCTGGGAGATAAAACTCACGATTTATTTATCGACGCGTGAATTCGAACAAAAATCACTTCGCTGTCCTGTCTAATGGACAGATCTACTTCATCCCAACAACCAAACTTTGGCCATTACAAGCCACTAGGGAGCACAATCGACAAGTCGCTGCATTTGGGCGATTTGGATGACTTCATAACTGCACTCCCATTTCTTGTCCAAGTCTGTTACGTTGTCATACTTCACTCGGCTTCAGTCTACTTGTCAAAAGAAGTGGAAACAAAATTCTTCTTTCTACAGAAGAAAAAAATAATAATAACAAAATAACAATTTAAATTCGACTTCTCTTTAATAATCCCTACGACATAAAAGAAGGATATACGGTTATTGTTATCAGTGTAGATTCGGTGAAAGATCTTTTTTTTTTTTACGTAAAAGTCATAAATGTTTATCTTTCTGTTCCACCTGTTGTTTTGATCGCATTCTATAGGGAAAAAATTGATAAATTTACGAACTTTTTACTTCCATATATCTCGACAGACTTTCTCGACAGCATCCCAAGACGATCACCATTCAGATACTCGGACACTGCAAAAATATCAGTTTTTTTTTTATTATTATTATTTTTTCTATTTAAATGCGAGACGAATTAATTTTCGCCTCTTTTTACCGTTTGAAAAACAGCAGAAGAGTAATAAAATATTATAATCTTTTTAAATTCAAATTATGTTCTTACTAAGTTTTACGTTCGAATTCTTATGTGTTATGTATGCTTTGCTGAAGATGGCTTAATAAAGCTGAAAGATCTACAAGTTTAGTAAAGTATACTGTATTTTCTAATTTTAAAATTGTGCTGAATTTATTTACTCGTAATAAGAAGTGGGATGAAATTATACAAAAGTAAAAATTTATTCAAACAAAATTTTAGTCTCAGAAATTTAAACAGACTTTATGATAAAACTTTGTGAAAAAGTATAAATAGAAAATTAATGACTATACTTCATATTTTATTAGAAAATTATATCTATATATATAAATGATGAAATTAAATTCTATAAATTATATAGAAAAACATTGTGAATACTACTTTGACACACCTCCTTTCCTGTTCACTAAATGCCTTTCTTCCAGATGATGTTTAAAAATACTTTAGAAAGAATTATAAATAAAAACTATGAACTACATTTCTTTTATATATAAAATAAATGCTATATATAAATATATAGCATTTTATAGTAGTAAAAATATATATATGAGATGAAACAAAGCAGAATATTATATCAGTAGAGAAACAAGTTGTAGTAGCATCATTGAAGGAGACCAATTACATTAAACCATAAACAATTATCTGGCCTTTTTAAAACCCTCCTGTCATTCTATTTGTCTAACTCTACTCAGAAACATCATACAGAGAAAAAATATAATAAATCAAACAAATATTGGATGAGAAATAAGGCTAATTTTATAATTCAGTCTAATGTAATAAAAATTAAAAGAAATGTAAATTTTCTTTAAAAAGTAAGAAATTAAATAATAATAAATAAATATAAATAATAATAGAGGTGATATCTAATAAAATGAATAAAAATGATTTCATTTTAATTAAAAATAATGTTTTTATATAAGAAAAATAATGTCTACAGAATTAAATTCATTTACAGGACCTACTTTTTGAAAACTTGAAATTTTTTTATATAATTGGAAATGACAATATATAGACCATATCCCGAAAATTTTAGAAGCTATTTTTAAAAATAACGAAAATATCATAATTGATAAAAAGACACATATTTTTAATAATGTTATGAATTTTTCAGGCATTGTACATGTAACTCACATTACAGGTTCATGGATGATCAAAGTGTTAATATTTTTACTATTTCATATTATTTAAATAGTTTCAAATTTATTTTATAATCAAATTATGAACTATTTTGATAAAAGAATATAGATATTTTGAATATTCAAAAATATTCAAGGAAACTATCATCAACAATAAGAAAGTCTATGGAATTGCTGGGAGTACAGTGAATGAATGAGTAAAAGAATTTTATAAAGTAAATTCATTAATGAGGGGGATTAATATTTTTTTGTTATATGCAATTCATGTGTTTAAGGTGTTATAAAATCAAATTATTATTAATCATCATCAATTATTAACTTGTTTTTAGGTGAGATTACATAACTACCATTATGAAATGTTATAATTTTAATTTTGTTAATTTCAAAAATTAATTTTAATTTGTTAATAAAACAAAATTCTACCTGTAGGGAAGCAGATACAATTTGACCAGAATGATCAAAATCTAAGGAAAATAATTCTGTAAAACGAGTAGCATTAGTATTCATTATAGTTCTGCAATTTCCAAATGCTTCCAAAATTGTTGAAACAGCATTTAATTTTTCAACTGAAAAACAAAAATGTGAAAATTAATGATACACAAAATTTGCTTTGGAAGAGCTTAATTAAAGCTTTCTTCAATTTTTATTTTTAATATATTTTCCTGTTTTCATAATATTATAGGAAACTACTTGCTTTAAATCAATTACAAGATACAGCTCTATTAGCAAGTATAAAGTTATTTATTATGGTATAATGTTTTCGGATCTTTCTACGATCCCTCTTCAGTACCATTCATTTATCCTTACACCATAACTACTAAAAGAACATTATAAAATAGAATATACATTTTAAAAAAAAAAAAAATTTTTTTTTTAAAATGTATATTCTATTTTATAATGTTCTTTTAGTTATGGTGTAAGGATAAATGAATGGTACTGAAGAGGGATCGTAGAAAGATCCGAAAACGTTATACCATAATAAATAACTTTATACTTGCTAATAGAGCTGTATGTCTTGTAATTTCCCTGTTTTCTTATGAATATTTTAAATAATTCATAATCTTTTTAAGTGAAGTAAACCATATTACATAAATTATTTATAGAAAAAATATAATTTCAATTAATAGTATAAACCTTATTTCAACTCGTTTACTGAGTGTTTTTATTATATAAATATTAAAAAATATAAAGCTATAGAAATTTAATAGTTTAAGATGAAAATTTCTAATAAAAATATGATTATTTAAGTTAAAAAAAACACTATATTATAAGAAAATGATTTGCTATATTTGATTTCCTGATTAAATCAATGTAAAATATTTCTTAATGTAACATTCATTCCAAGAAAATTTTAAAAAAAAATATTTTAAAAAAAAAAAAAAAAAAAAAAAAAAAAAAATTTAAAAAAAAAAAAAAAAACTGAAGAAATAATCATCAATACAAATCATTTCTTCATAGAATGATTTATTGTATATTTTATATTAATATTTAATTTCTATTTAAATTATTCTCTCTTACTTCTTTAAATAAAATCTAAACCAATTCTATACCTAAACATAATTATAAAATAAATCTGTAATTAAAACACTAAAGGAAAACATTGTATATAATTTAATACAGATAAAATCTATTTAATTTTATGAAAATTATTATTAGATACCAAGAAAATTTATAAAAATATATGAATTATCAGAACAACCTTATTTATCAAAATAATAATTAATAATATAATGCCGAACATAATAGTGCATTTAAAAATAGCACTAAGAAATAGTATGTGATTTCAAACTTCAAAATGTGTTTTACAATTGAGATTATGAAAGAAAAATATTTATAATCATCTTGGCTTTTCTCAACAAATAACATTAAGCACAAAAAATTAACTTTTACAAATACACATTCATATATTAAATACTAAGTTAGATATTACACTTGAACAACAAAAATATAACAAAAATTAAAAAAAAATGCTAATTTAGGTTTATGAATTTTTGAAATGATAAAATGGCCAAAAGAATAACTTAACTCTCACAAAATATTCAACTTAAGAAACTAACAACAAACAAATCAACATCAATATAAGAATATATTTTTGCCAAGAAAAATAACTTATAACTCACTCATTTAGTCTATATAAAAATAAAGCAATACTAAATATGTTTAAATATTGAAATTATCTTGAATTCAAAGGCTATTTCACAGAAAGCTTAATCTAGTACAAGATTTTTTTTGAATATCATATTAATGTTTTCTTAAATATCATATTAAATCTTCCTTTTATTAAAGTATTAGAATTACTATATTAATAATTCAGGAACTTGCTATTAAATGCTATACAAAACATTGTACATTAAGCTAGAAAAAGATTTAGCTAAAGAAAATTTCATTTAATTAATAAAAATTTCAATTTAAATGTTAAATATTGTTATTAGTTTTGTTCCTAATCTGAAAATTATTAAAATTCAATTTATTATTTTTAATTTCAGTTTTAAAGATTTTTTGTAATTTTTCAAATACTAGTTCATTAGTCATTTAGCTATTTATAATAATTTTTTGTAAATAAAATGGATATTTAAGGATTAAAAATTAAAAAAAATTTTAAATTTTCATCAACTAACAAATTTATAATGTTTTTTAAATGAAAATAAAATGTATTTATAATCTGATACATTTTAAAACTAAAATCATAATGTTTAAAATAACAAACCTGTAATAGCATTCTTTGAGTTACTTGTGATAGCAAAGTACTGTAATAAATGTCTTAAGTTTGTAGTTTTCCCACTTCCACTCCTCCCTAATAATATGATTGCTTGGTCCCTTCTTGTACTCAATAAAAAATTATATGCTGTTTGAGCAATAGAATATATATGAGGTGGCATATCATCTTGTTTACAACCTTTAAAAAGTCTCATAACCTATAGAATAATTTTAATGATTTCAGCAAATATGTAACTGTTCTGATTTAAATAAAATTGCTTAACTATAATTAAATATTAAATCTTCTAAATCTATCCTATCATAAAATCTAAATAACTGGTGAACTGCTATTAAAATAATAAAAATCTATTAAATATAACTCAAAAGAAGGCTAGTCCAAAAGTTATTTTGCAATAATAAACAGCTTTAATTAAAAATTAAAGTTGTTTAAATTTTATCACTAAGCAACTTTAATTTTTAATAAAATAATAATGATAATTTATTTTACAATTAATTAACATTATTATTTTATTAAATATTAAAATTGTTTAGTGATAAAATTTAAACAACTTTAATTTCTATTTAAAGCTGTTTATTATTGCAAAATAACTTTTGGACTAGCCTTCTTTTGAGTTATATTTAATAGATTTTTATTATTTTAATAGCAGTTCACCAGTTATTTAGATTTTATGATAGGATAGATTTAGAAGATTTAATATTTAATTATAGTTAAGCAATTTTATTTAAATCAGATTATATTATATTATTTTAAAATATATTAATAAGACCTTAAAATTTCTGTAGACTATTCAGTTAAAGAATATCTGATCAGATTTCAGATTAAATATAAAACTTTAACAAAAAAGTACAAAACAATATATTATGTATAAACACTAAAATTAACTTATTTATAACCATTTAATTAGAATATAAGTAAAACATTTTTGAGCCTAAGTTATTGTCAGTAAATATCCAATTACTTTTTGAACAAAAAATAAATTAACTAAATAATAAGTAAAATCATTTTGGACTTTCACTTTTCATAATTTATAATTTTGTAGAAATGTAAAACATTGTTAAATTTTACTGTGTAACAAATTTTTATTAATTTTTTGCTATTGCATAGTAACTTATTTCCTAACTGCTGACCTCAAAAATATAGAATTATTTTACTGTCCAAAATTTACACTATCTTTAAATGATACATTCTTTTTCTAGCATTTAGATAGGATACAAAAGTTTTATTATATCTATAAATGTAAATTTATAGAATTCACATTATTCTAATTGATTTTCTGTTTAATTCTTAAATTACTAAAGCCATAGACATTCTGCAACTAATAAGAGTAAAGAGGGAAAAACCAAGCACTAAGCAGAAATAAACCTTTATTTCACAAAGGAACGTTTTCGACCATTCTCACTGGTCTTAGCTGACGAAGACCAGTGGAGAATGGTCGAAAATATTCCTTTGTGAAATAAAGGTCTATTTCTGCTTAGTGCTTGGTTTTTTTCTCTCTAATTCTTAAATGTTATTAAGTCTTATATAGTATATGTATATAATATAGGTATAGCTGATGAGGGTCAAATAGACTGAAAACGTTTCTGTCACTATATAATAGCTATAATAAAGCTTTTCTATCCTACCTAAGTGCTAGAAAAAGAATGTAATATAGAAAATGTCTATTATTTTCCACAAACTTTGTTTTCTGACCAGGACAGTGATATTTTGAAATTTATCCATTTCAACAACATTCAAGATGGATGTGCTGCCAATATAATAATGTACGCTATTATGAGCTGGGTATTCAAGATGGATTCAGTGCATAAAGGGAGTAACTATGGGCTATTAGGAGTAACTTCTGTAATTTTCTTGAACTTTGCAGAATCTTTTAGAACTTTCTAGTAATAAATCTATACATATTATAAATCTGAAATGCCTAAGCGCGCATGTACACTTATAACACAAGAACAGCTGAATGGATTTTTATGAAACAACTTTTGTTCATTAGGGGATTTAAGGCAGGGAGGCTTGAAGATAGGTATTGATTATTAGAAATTTGTTTTTTTAATTATAATTGGCGTAAATTACTAGATAAAGATCAAAGATGGAAGATCAACGTTATTTAAACCACCTCATTGGGTTACAGTGATCACGTGACATGTTAGCTAGCCGATATCATTGGATTACTACGATCTTATCTTTGGTAACTGAGCAGTCTCATTGGATCATAATGGACATGTGATTCTTGCACATGACCATTATAATCCAATGAGACTGCTTTTAATAGCAGATATCGTATCAAGTATTGAACTGTATATTATTTTGTTAAATTATTAAACTTAAGATTTCAATTAAAAGGTTTTTAAGGTTTTTTTAATATTTTTCTAATTTTCTATAGATTAATACTTACATTACTTTATTTAGCCTAATATACTTAAGTTAAACTTTGGTTAGGCTTAACGATCATGTGTTATTCGCAGACATGATTATTAGAGATATCTAATCTATATTATACATATATAATATCTATTCGATACATATAAATCTAAATACGTGTTTGTGATTATATTATATATAATATATATAAATCTAAATACCTGTGCCTGTATTTTAAATTATAAGGCAAGATAAGGGGCATTAGGAAATTCAGCCTAAGATTGTCATTATCGAAGGCAAGATAAGGGGCATTAGGAAATTCAGCCTAAGATTGTCACTATCATTACCACATGTAGAGAAACAAACTGTCATTGCCATAGCAACGCAACAATTTGACTTACAGTTATAGAATTTTATAAAAATTATCAAATTATTTATGCTGCTACTGATTTATTATGTAATCTATTACCTTTTTTTAATCAATGATTATTTTATTTCGTGATTTTCATTATTGTAAGTTTTTATTATGTAGAAAAATCTGCATTTGAGATTAATTCACGTATTTTTCGATACTCTTGGTTCGAGACTATAACTGTTTTTTCCTAATGCCCCTTAAGATTGTCACTATCATTACCACGTGTAGAGAAATGAAACCGTCATCACCATAGCAACGCAACAATTTGACTTACAACAACAGAATTTTATAAAAATTATCGAATTATTTATGCTACTACTGATTTATTATTTAATCTATCATCATTTTTCAATCACTGATTATTTTATTTTTTTCATGTAAGTTCCTATTATGAAGAAGAATCTGTATTTGAGATTAATTCATGTACTTCTTGATGTTCTTGATTCGAGATTATAACTGTTGTTGCACATGTTTTAGATATAATGTTTTTGTATATTGTACAGTTGTATAAATTTCATAATGCCACAAAAAAAAAGAACTCTTTAGGTGAATTAACTCCTGATGCTAAACGGATGCGTTTAATTCGGGAAAATGAAACATTAGAAGATCGAACAAATTGACTAGAATTCTAATAGAGAAAGAAAGATAAAGAAGTGAACATTTGAAAAGACAAATTTTAATAGAGAAAGAAAGATAAAGAAGTGAACATTCGAAAAGACACGTTTCAAATAGAAAACTTATCTATTAGAAAGAAAGATAAAGAAGTGAACATTTGAAAAGACACATGTTTCAAATAAAAAATATGAACATTCGAAAAGACACATATTTCAAATAGAAAATGTATCTGTATGGGAAAGATTTTCAGAATACCTTGAAGAAAATCCTGACGGTCATCTAAAAGGTTATAATTTAAGAGAAAGAGAAACTTAAGTAATACACCATGAACTGCCCAAGCAACATCGGGCACGGGTATGCTAGTAGTAGTATAAATACAACACCTTAAGCCCATCAATTCAGTTTAGTTCCAGCTGCCTAAGTGAATACATCTTTACATTTTTCTGAAATGGAATAAAGATGTCACAAGCATCCAGCAAATGCATTTTGCTATATCCACAATCAATTTATCAAGATGAATGAAAAAGTGGCTTCACTGAAGCATCTTCTAAAATATGTGAGGTCTCCAAGGCATATTTTGATATGCCTGTCAGGGATCATTGTCCTAATCATAAAAGCAAAGTTTATGGGGACTAATAATTGTTTTCTATACATTTTAGGTATAAGCAGTCAGGAAATAACACTTACTAACTAGGAACAAAAATGCTGTTATAAATGATATAATGCATATGTGTATTGAAGAGTATAATGTTATAAACTAGGGATTCTAAATTAATTAAAATTAGAATAAATATAACAAAATAATAAAGTATAACACTATACTATGAATGAATTATATTGTTAAAATTTAATATATTTCAACAAATACCCATTCACTATATGATATCATTAATTGTGGCTAACACTAAAAATAGCAATTTTTGTTTATTCTATTTCTGAAATGAACATTGCAAAATTTATTCAAATTTATTAGTTTCCATCTCTCAAAATAATGTCAACTGAAATAAGCTATATAGAACAGCAGATTTCTCTATATGGAATTAATAGCTCAACAACTTTTTCTTATAAAAATTTTACAATACAAAAAAAAAAATAAAATATAAAAAATAAAAACAGGAGAAAATAAACAATAAATAGTCCAGAATACAATAGTCTAGGATCTGCTAATTCAGTACTACCATTAATTTAAAATACAGAAGATAAGCATCATGATAGCAATAACTAAGTAAAATTATATCAAATGCAAGTAAGTATCAAATTCAAGATAATTTCTGAAAATTATTAATAAAACTAAAAATTTTTTACATTTTGATGAAAACTTATCCAAAACAAAAATAAAAAAATCCATAAAAAAGCAATTTCTATTTTGAATTTAAATTTAACATAAATTTTACATCTACAACATACTAAAAGTTTCCAATATTAACTGATACTGCGCAAAATATTCTGTCGTGTTTCGAATCGACATACTTGTCAGAATCCACTTTTTCAAATATGAACGTCAAAAAAAAATCAAGAAACCAAATTACAAATGATCATTTGGATGCTTGTCTGTGATTGGCCACTTCATATCAACCTGATGATGAAAATATTGTGAGCTCCAAACGATGCCAAATTTCACATTAACTTTTTTTTAATCACCCAGCATTTCCTGTAACTTATGAGTCTGTAATCAATCTGTTGTTTTTTTCTAACTTAAATTTTCTAAAATAGGAAAATAAATATTTTATTTCAATATATTTGTTTTATTTGTTGAATTAAAATAATTTAAAAATGATAAATAAATTTTTAAATACACAAATAAAGTTATTAGAGCTGGGAGAGTGGGTCCTCCTAAGTGAGTGAGTGCATTTAACTGCATCGTTTACGTAATCAGATATCTGGTTGAGGGTATGTGAATGTGTTCTTTATAAGAGATTAGATCACCGAATAACTTAGTATAGAAAAGTAGCTTGCATAGTAAGAAAGGTTGAACACCTCTGGTATATGACATGTATGTATGTGAATTGTATTGACAAATTATAGAACTCAGTGACTGAGCTGATCATGAGAATTATTTGTATTATGATCCTAATAAATTATAAATTTAATTAATGAATTATCATAAATTATCTACACCATATAACAGGCTTTCAAATATATAACTAATTTTTGGCATAATTCTAATTGGCAAAAGGCAGCATACAATGTTCATTCTTTTTCTATAACTGTTCAATTTGTATGTTTGATATAGGTTATCATAAAGAAAGCTGACCTGGATCAGGTAAATGAAATCAAAATCTGAAGAAGAAATATTAATAATTTGAGATATGCTAATTATTTATTTTGTAATTATTTTCTATAATTTTTTCCAATCTTCAAATTACTACAAGAAATCACAAGTACTTAAAGCAGGACAAATATACTATTTTATTATTAGATATATATTACATATACTGATAATAATAATGTTTTCTGGAAATATTTTCGGTCTTCTGGAAATATTTTCTCCTCAGCCAATTATCTCAAGTGAGCATCTAACATTTGTTAAAGCCTGGGCTTTAAACTGGATGTTTATTTGTGAAATATCCCAGTCGGGACGGCTTGCATCCAACACTGGTTAGAACGTTAGATGCTCACTTGGCTGAGGAGGGCCATAAAGGTCATAAACATTTCTGGAAACATTATTATTATTAGTATATGTAATATATATCTAATAATAAAATGGTATATTTGTCTTGCTTTAAGTGCTTGTGATTTCTTGTAGTCTTAGAAGCAGCAGAATTCAGTTGTTTATACTTTTACTTCAAATTACTACTAATATATTGGCTGTAATCACCTTTATGATTGAGTATTGAATCAAGTAATAGAAAATTGTTGATAATTCTTATTTCATTATCTAAAGTTGTGTCGTATTTCATTAGTTATTACATTTTGTTATCTTAATGCTATGCTTTAAGACAACAAAATGCAATGACTTTTTTTAAGTTTGTATTTGCCTTGGCACTTTTTTTTTGTCAATAGTCATTTTCAAATCTACTGTTTACTGTTAGTATCTTTAACATATACATGTAATATACTTTTGTTTGTTAATAGAATTACTAATAAAAACAGTTTTTAGCACTTATTTAAGCAAGAAACTATACTTTAATAATTATTATAGATCATTCAGCTTAATAAAGCCATCCTCAGTAACAACACTTTTAAAATCCGATGTTTTGTCTGGATTTTAAAAGTGTTGTTACTGAGGATGGCTTTATTAAGCGAAAAGATCTATAATAATTATTAAAGTATAGTTTTTTGCTTAAATAAGTGCTAAAAACTGTTTTTATTAGTAATTCTATTAACAAACAAAAGTATATTACATGTATATGTTAAAGATACTAACAGTAAACAGTAGATTTGAAAATGACTATTGACAAAAAAAAAGTGCCAAGGCAAATACAAACTTAAAAAAAGTCATTGCATTTTGTTGTCTTAAAGCATAGCATTAAGATAACAAAATGTAATAACTAATGAAATACGACACAACTTTAGATAATGAAATAAGAATTATCAACAATTTTCTATTACTTGATTCAATACTCAATCATAAAGGTGATTACAGCCAATATATTAGTAGTAATTTGAAGTAAAAGTATAAACAACTGAATTCTGCTGCTTCTAAGACTACAAGAAATCACAAGCACTTAAAGCAAGACAAATATACCATTTTATTATTAGATATATATTACATATACTAATAATAATAATGTTTCCAGAAATGTTTATGACCTTTATGGCCCTCCTCAGCCAAGTGAGCATCTAACGTTCTAACCAGTGTTGGATGCAAGCCGTCCCGACTGGGATATTTCACAAATAAACATCCAGTTTAAAGCCCAGGCTTTAACAAATGTTAGATGCTCACTTGAGATAATTGGCTGAGGAGAAAATATTTCCAGAAGACCGAAAATATTTCCAGAAAACATTATTATTATCAGTATATGTAATATATATCTAATAATAAAATAGTATATTTGTCCTGCTTTAAGTACTTGTGATTTCTTGTAGTAATTTGAAGATTGGAAAAAATTATAGAAAATAATTACAAAATAAATAATTAGCATATCTCAAATTATTAATATTTCTTCTTCAGATTTTGATTTCATTTACCTGATCCAGGTCAGCTTTCTTTATGATAACCTATATCAAACATACAAATTGAACAGTTATAGAAAAAGAATGAACATTGTATGCTGCCTTTTGCCAATTAGAATTATGCCAAAAATTAGTTATATATTTGAAAGCCTGTTATATGGTGTAGATAATTTATGATAATTCATTAATTAAATTTATAATTTATTAGGATCATAATACAAATAATTCTCATGATCAGCTCAGTCACTGAGTTCTATAATTTGTCAATACAATTCACATACATACATGTCATATACCAGAGGTGTTCAACCTTTCTTACTATGCAAGCTACTTTTCTATACTAAGTTATTCGGTGATCTAATCTCTTATAAAGAACACATTCACATACCCTCAACCAGATATCTGATTACGTAAACGATGCAGTTAAATGCACTCACTCACTTAGGAGGACCCACTCTCCCAGCTCTAATAACTTTATTTGTGTATTTAAAAATTTATTTATCATTTTTAAATTATTTTAATTCAACAAATAAAACAAATATATTGAAATAAAATATTTATTTTCCTATTTTAGAAAATTTAAGTTAGAAAAAAACAACAGATTGATTACAGACTCATAAGTTACAGGAAATGCTGGGTGATTAAAAAAAAGTTAATGTGAAATTTGGCATCGTTTGGAGCTCACAATATTTTCATCATCAGGTTGATATGAAGTGGCCAATCACAGACAAGCATCCAAATGATCATTTGTAATTTGGTTTCTTGATTTTTTTTTGACGTTCATATTTGAAAAAGTGGATTCTGACAAGTATGTCGATTCGAAACACGACAGAATATTTTGCGCAGTATCAGTTAATATTGGAAACTTTTTATGTGTATACTTACAAATGATAAGAAAATTATTTATTCGACAATTTTAATGAAAAATAAATAAAGAATAGCAATACACTTAAAGAGAATTAAAAAATAATACAAAATAATGATAAATAAATTATTATGTTTTCAGTTTTAATTAAATTTGTAAGGAGGAATCATATTGGGAGGAATAAACAAGACATTAACCAAAAATCACTTTGTGATCAACAGGTTGAACACCTGTCATATACAACAGTCTGATATGCCAGTAGAATTCAATTTGTGCATGATTTCTTTAGTTTTCATGTTTGTAAATTTACTATGCTGCTTTATTGGACTATAAGGAATAACATTAATGAGAAATTGATAGATATGAAGTATTTCTGAGTTAAGGCCTGATCATGGTAATGAAACAATCATAAATTTGTATATTAGAAAATAATTGAATGGAATCATCTTACATGGAATAATTATTATATAAGTTAATTGCTGCTATCTTTTTCATATCTTTACCTTTCTAAATCAATAAATTATTAGATAAAAAATAATCAATTTTTATGTTAATGAAAATAAGAATAAGCAGGAAAAAATGTTTCTAACATTAAAACTTTTTATAAAAAAACTATCATAAAAAAAAACTTTTTATCTTCTAAATTAAATTTAAGGTTTGTTTTTGCAAATTTAATTATAACTTATAATTAAAATTTTTGATTAGCTAATGTATATTAAATTTTAAGATGAATAATTTATTATTATTTAAAAATTTATTTTTATAAAAAGAATTAAATATTTTATTTTATGGATATCAAGCATTAAAATTACTATTCAATATATTTGTATATTAAACAATCTATTAGCTGATTTTAAGATTATTTTATTTCAGAATAAAAAATGTATATTATTATAAAAATTATAGCAACTAAAAACTTCTAAACAGTTCAAGGAAAACTGCTATCAACATTCCAGTGAAATGTCATTCAAACATTTCAATCTAGAAATCAAATGAAGGTAGTAAAAATTTAATTTGAAGAAAAGAAATTTCTTTATAAAGGATATTAAAATTTATAAAAACAAAATTTATTTCTGGTTTAACATTTTATCAATAATCTATTTTATGTTGTAATGATGAATTTTTATTTTATAACACATCGAAATATTATAAAATTTAGGTATTATTTTTTAATTTTATTGACTATTCATCAATACTATATTTACACATTTTATAATATATAAAATTCTTTATTTAATATAAAATAATAAATTTTATTTATTTAAAATTTTTATTTTATTATATTAATATAAAATTCTATATATACATTATTATTTTAGTTTCTTTTTTCTGAATTTTAAATATTTTAATAAAATTTGGTATGTTTATAAACATAATTTCAATTTCCATAAAAATTTGTTTACTTTTAACCATAATTTTTTAAATTATGACAGCACAATAAATAAAGAACAAGTAGTAAGTACATTAATGAATAATTTATACTGTGAGATTGTAAGATTATTCTGCAAAGTTGATTACATTGACCCATTTGAAACAAAAGCAAAAAGATTATTTTAATATTGATCTTTATAAAAATGTAAGAAATAATTGTTTTAATTTTAATTTTCACTTAAATAAAAGTAAAATCATTTTTATTTATTGATTTAAATTTATTTAAAAAATATTTCTAAAAAACAGTATACATATCATGCAATCAGTATCTATATTAAATTAATTCAATATGCATATTATATACACTTTATATATTCATACAAACTTACTTTTTCAGAATAAATAGAAATAGGATGCAAAGGATTAATAACTAACATATTATTTCCAATATAAGTATGAATGAGTTTTGCAGTATATCGTTCTCTCAGAACAAATAGAATACTGGATTCATTAATATGCCTCATATTTGAAAGATCTTCAGTACGATCAAATTGTGGAGGATTAGCCTTTAAAAAAATAAACACAGTAAACTGAATATGAAAAGATATAATACATAAATCTGATAATGGAAAAATTTATTATTATATTAGAAACTGAAATCTTAAACATTAAATATATCAATAAAAATACTGTAAAATATTTAGCATATATTTCATCATTTCAAATTACTAAATTATTTAATTTAACTCAATGTCAATTCATATATAAAATTTGTGCCTAAATAAATCTCATATAAAATTTATTCTTCCCCAGGCATATAGCTATAGTTATATTTCTTATAAAAGGGGAAAATTATTTATTCTTAATTTATATGACTGAAAAGTGGCATTTTATGAAATCAAAGCATTAAATTTGGTACTTAAATGTTAAAGTTAAAAATTTATAATTATGAATAAAATATAAATTTAAATCTCTTTCTTTTCATATTTATAAACTAAAATAAAGAAAAAGATATTTTAGCATTATATTCAAATGCTATTATTTTTATAATGTTATACTTGTTTACAGATGTACTTTGTAAGTTATCAAATTTTAAATTTATGCAATTTTTCAAAAAATAAAAATAAAATAAAATAACAACAACAACAACAACAACAATAATAATATGAATGATTGTGACTCCTTGACTCACAATCATTCATACAACAATGATGTAATAAATAAATTTTGTGATGGATCAATGCAATTTCATGGGTTTGAATCCTTGACTCAATGTCTGATATACAGAAAGAGCCCTTCTTTTGTCTAGTTCTTATAATTTAGCATTTGTTATGTTTACTAAGATAATATATAATGTCCTAGTAATATCAGTAATGAGAAATCCATAAATTTTGAACAGTTGTGACTCAACCACTCTGACTAATGATGGTGGAATTTGAACAAAATCATGTCATAAATCAAGAACTAACTGTATTAAAAAAATTTCCCAATTTTAAATAAAAATAACCATCTTTAACAAAGTTATGACACTACTATAACAAACTTTAATATTTATAAATAGTAACAGTATCAATAGTTAAGTATTAATTATATTAATATTTCTTTAGGAAATTATGTATTTATGTGTAAGCTAGGCAACTGAAGAGAGCTGAATAAATCAAAAATGTTTTGCAAATAATCAATAATAATTAAATTAAATTTTTCCTGCTTGAAGGTTATATTAATTTAATAAGTCTAAAAACTAATAAACTTCTTATAGTTCATTAGAATCAAAAATTCTTCTGAAAAACAGTACTACTTCAGATGCTTTTAAACCAAAGTTGACCAAAGTTGCTTGACCAAAGTTTTAAAAGCATCAGAAAGAGGGAATTCTAAAGGAAATAATAGAAATTACAAAGAGAAAGAATTTTAGAAATATAATTAGGTATAAGCCTGCAGAGGAACTTCCACCACGTCTTTGTGCTATGTTGAATCTTTAGTATAAGCATTACATACTAATGCAAATAGTTTGTACAGGATTTTTGCAAGTGGCAAATTATTTTATAAATCATATAATCTTTAAAAACTTGATTAATATTTTCATGCAAAGTATTTGTATTATGCTTAGTTGTACAAGGTTATGTTTACATTCTGGATTTTTTAAATTTTGATTCTAATTCTAAGAACAATTGAAGATGTTGGAATGCCAAAAACATTTCATTCTAAAGTTTAATAAAGTTATTTTATGTAGTTATTGCTGAGTAGTCATTATTTTTAAAAGACTTTTTGATTAAGTTAATGACTTAACCATCAGAAATGCACAAAAAAAAGAGAAGAATTTTCAGTCTATCCATTAATTGAAAAAAGATTGTTCACATCAAAAACTAGAACTTATTTAATATATACAGTCAATTAAGGTAACTTTGGACCACCATGTAAATATGTATTATTTCTTTGTTTGTACTTTTTAGAGATTAGATATAGCCTCACTAATTTTTTTATAACATACTATTATATATCTAATCTCTAAAAAGTACAAACAAATAAATAATATATATTTACATGGTGGTCCAAAGTTACCTTAATTGACTGTATGATAAATAATTAATGAATAACTCTCAACTATCATTTGTAATCATCTTGGAATTCATTTGATAATCATCATGATGAGAAATATTTCAAAATGATGTAATGGATTTTATTAATTTACAATTTGAAATATGTATAATTAGCATTAAAGATATATACACATACACAAACATATTTTCCATTTAAAAATTTAATATTGATTATGTAACATTATTGAATAGGTTGGAAATCACTTTAATTAGCAACAAAATAAAATTTAAATGAAATAATTAATAAAAACTATTTACATTCTCAACATCTTCTTCATCCACTTCTAGCAACTCTCCATCGGATTCTAACTTAATCCATACTTTATCTTCTGTTTTTGATTTCTCTACATTTGCAAGGTGAGCACTAGCAAAACCTCCTTTATAAATTACCCACACTTTTTTAGCTTGTAACCATGTTTTTTCTGCAATTAACTGTTCATCAGATTTTGCCTAGATAAAATAAACCATAATAATAATATAATAAAGCAATTTCAAACTTTACATTTAATGAAATTGTCAAATAAATATATATCATTAAATTTTATACTAAAAAATTTTATATTATTTCCCTATTTTTTAATAATAAATTTCTTCATCTTTTCATGAAATATATGATAATCTTTAAAAATGAATGAAAAAGCTGATTCCTAAAAGTTTTATAATTTTTTAAATAAATTATATTAATAGAATCACATATAGATTTTATAAATCATTATATTAATAAAACTGCTCCTCAAATTATGAACTTAATTGTATGAAGTTATTTTTGTAACTTAGATATTATTGTTGTTTGGCCCCAAAAGTACTGAAGTAAATTTATATATTGCATTTTGTATTATATTTCACAATTAGATCAATTAGAAGTTTATTATTTCACAGATTTAAATAAAAATTTCTGATTATAAAGTAAGGTATTTAATGTAATTGCTATCATTTTGAAATACTATCATAATATGTTAATTAATTATGCAATTTATTTTAATATGTAAACTGTATAATTATATTATTTTGATAGGCAAAACATTCGGTTATCACAATGTTTAAAATTCTTGAAAAGTTTTTGAATTTTTCCAAAATTTGAAAATTAAATTTCATGTTCATAAGTATAACTGTTCATAAATTGAGGAGCCCTGAATAATTTTTAAACCTATAAATATAAAAAACAATTAAATTAGGAATATTCAGATAAGTTAATAATTTAAACAGCTAGATGAATTTGTTTCTAATAACTAAAATTTACCAGAACAAATTTTATTATTATTGATAACCATTAAAATTTTTAATTTAAAATCAATTTTACTAAAAATTATGTAGATGAAGAGAGATATTAGATTATAAATATTTTAATTTCTTAATTTCTATTCCATTGTTTTCTAATGTGTGTTAGCTTATAATTAAGTATTATAAACTAATATCATCCCTTGAGTGACACATGTCAATTTCTGCCTGCAATCATATTCCAGCAAGTAATTAAAATGAAGCCTAATTAATATGCAAAAAATTGAAATTATATCATATCGCTTAATTTTTGATAAAATCTTTTGAAAATTTCAAAATTTATAGCATATTTTGTCCTCTTTCTAACTATATAAATGTTTTTTGGAGTTTTATTTTTTTATTAACTTTTTATTCTGTAACAAAAAACATGAATTTTTTAAATGAAAGCATAGCCATCTAATGAAATGGTTGATATTTTTTGATAGTCATTTCTCCTCTAAACACTAAACAAACAAGCCATGAACAAAGAAATTTGGCTGAAATTTTCAAAAACTATAAAAAAACTAAAAGTTATGAAACTTTTGTTGAATGAAGTTGTTAAATAATTATTAAAAAATTACATAAATTCAATAAAATATTGTCTATTTTATTAACATTTCATATTTATTAATTTGTACTTACATCATCATTTGTACATATTTTAGCAGTACTGAAACTTTTGTTGAATGAAGTTGTTAAATAATTATTAAAAAATTACATAAATTCAATAATATATTGTCATTTTTATTAACATTTCATATTTATTAATTTGTACTTACATCATCATTGGTACATATTTTAGCAGTATTTTTATAATTTTTTTATTTATATCAAAAAATTGTAACTTATACAAAAATGGTCTCATATCATGCCATAAACAAGTGTAATATTCTTCATATTTCTGTAATGGGAACACAGATGTTTTATTGCAGCAACCTATTCAATATCACATATTGTAAATTAAAATAGGCTTGGCTGCAATTTTCGGAGAAGTGAGTTGGCTGCTGTAAAGCAATAAAAGTGCCATGCACATTTACATAGCTGTAAGTTATTTGTTGTTTTGTTTTTTGCAATTTTCTCATAAATTTTGGAAAAATTGAAACAAAACATGAACAATTAAAATATATTTTATTTTAACAGAGTTAACCAATACTTTCTTATTAACTATAATGTTTTTTGATTTTATTGCACATTGTATGAAAAATTTGATTTTTACTTAAAATTTCAAAAATATTATTTATCTCATTCCAAAATCAGAATAATTTTGATATATTAGCCTAAAAAATTGACAAACGGATAAAAAAAATCCAAATTCTATTAAGCAGTTCAATTACCGGTATAAACAATATTTGTTTACATGCAATTTTAAAATATTTTAGCAATTGAAAAAATTTAGGAACCACCATCAAAAGTGGATATTTTCATATAATCAACAGGAAAAAAACTGATTTGCAACAGCTGAATTAATAAAAATTAGGATTTAATTTTTGAAATCTTTTATTATTATTTTTATCTTTTTGGGTTGACATCTATAGACATCAATGGCACACAAGCATAATTAAGTCATGTTATCCATATATGGCAAAGGTACTCAAGAGATTAAATATTTGCAGATGGTATTTATTTAACATTCAGTTTTTTTTAATGATCAATTTTACTAAATTTGTGTTTTGGATATCAAATAAACAGAAGACTAAGAAAAAGGTTAAGAAAATAAAAATACAGAGTCCTTGACAAATGACATAATTCAATTTAAATCACTCTAGTCATTAAGTTGATATGATCAAAAATCATAAATATTTTATATTTATTAATTGCCTAACTAATGTTATTCATTATAGCATAGTTAAGAATTTATTAAAATTAACAAATACAAATTCAAAGAAATCAGACCATTGCAAATGGACTTTTATACATGTGAATTGCATCATCATCATAAATCAATCATTACATATCATGTAAAGTACATTTATATGAATTTCAAAATCAAGATAAAAAGATTGTTAAAATTAAATCTCTTGTTCACAGATTATTTAGTCATTACATTTTTTTAGAAGAATATAAATGATGAAATTGTATAAATGATGATTGTATTATATATACAATTTCATCATTTATATTCTTCTAAAACAGTTCTAAAAATAGTTCTAAAAATAGTTGATTGGTTTAATATATCTAATAATATATTCTTCTAAAAAAGTTCTAAAAATAGTTGATTGGTTTAATATATAAAATAACTTTATATTGCAATTTTTCCATGTAACTTTATAAATCATTTATGCAATTTCAAGTGGTCTGATCTGAGATATGCAACTGACAAAATCAAATCAATTTTTAATTCAGTAGAATAGATAAAAAATTAAATATGTCATAATAAATTGAATAAGTAAATATATTAAGAATAAATATAGTAAGCATTTTATAAGATTTTCAGTAATTTATCAATTTACTGATAATTTTAAACTTAACCCTTTGACAATCGTTATAAGAAGTATTTAATGAGTATAGATTTCTTTTTACTTTTATGATATTTAAATACGACATCTGATAGCACATGACAATGCATGAACAAATCCATGAAAGAGGAAGAGATTTAAGTGGATATTAAATTACTTCCTTCCAGTTAAAATGAAATAAACAAATACAGCACTGTTTAGTAGTAGGAAAACATTTAATAATTGTAATCCGAAGCGTTTTTGACTAAAAAATTTAGTCAACATCAACAGAAATATAAATGGCAGAACGTTACAAAAACAGAAAATTTGAATAAATTTTTTAAATTTTGCACTCTCTCATCTGTGAAGAGAAAATATAAAGGGATATTGTTAAGGATCTCATATGATAATTCTTACAAGAACCACTTTTTATTATATACTACATAAAATATCTACCGTAATTAAAATAGCAGTCAAATTTAATTTTAACTACACAGTAAGTCCTTAACATATGCAATTAATCTATCTCAAAATTTTCATATAAGCCAACTGTAAATCCAATAATATTTAAATTCGATATACACTACCTTCCAAAAGTTAAGCACAGATACAAAAATTGGATAGAACTGATAAAATGTTCAATCAATTTATTTCAAAATGCAGACAAGGATCAGGTGAACAATAATATTCTCAAAACAAACAACAACAAATCAATACTCACATTAATAATAAGAGAAAAAATAATTACAAGATGTTTCACATCAGGACTCATGATGGGATGCATACAAACAATATAATGTAAAATAATGATTTAATACAGAATATGTCCTCCTCAGGCATGAATGTATGCTTGATGCCAACAGTTCATGCCTTCAATGAGATGTTCAAATTGTTCTGAAGGCAATAAATTCTCTTCTTCAAAAGCAACTGGCAGTCCTTGGAGTGTGCTGGGAGGTTGTTGACAATCACCTAATACTTTTCCAAGAACATCCCACATATGATTTATAGAATTAAAGTTAGAGGAGCATGCTTGCCAATACATCCATTGTAGTATCTTATTTCAAGAAATACTCATCCACCAATCATGCTCTGTATGGGCTGACATTTATTATCCATTAGAAGAAAGTATGGATATATACTGCACTTGCATAAGGTCTGACATAGGAGTCATGAACTTCATCCTAATATTTCACTGCTGTTACACTGCTATTTACAAGCACATGAAGATTGGTATGCTCAATGAAAAGCCAGCTCACACTGTTATACCTTTACCACAAAAACATGGCATTCTACAATGTTAATGGCATGGTACTTAGTCCCAGCCTCTCTTCACACCTTCAGTTATCTGATTCCAGGAAAAATCAAGACTCATCTGTAATATACTTAGAACCTTCTAAACTGCTTACATCACTTATGTTAAAAGAATTGAACCCAAAGCACTAGATTGCAGCATATAATATGACATTTAATGGAATCAAAATAAAAAACAAAACATTCGCAAACGTTTTCAGCTATACAGCCATCTTCAGGCTTAACAGGCTTCAGGCTTTTTTGAATGTTTTTTTGTTCTGTTAAGCCTGAAGATGGCTGTATAGCCGAAAATATTTGCAAATGTTTTGTTTTTTATTTTGATTCCATTAAATGTCATATTATATGCTGCAATCTAGTGCTTTGGGTTCAATTCTTTTAACTCATCTGTAAATAGGACATTGCTCCATTGATCTCTGGTCCAGTTAACATGTTCAACATTCCATTGTAATCAATCACATCTGTGCTTAGTCTGCAATGGAACACACATTATTGGCACTATGCAGAGAGGCCTTGCTTACACAGCCTTCAACACAAAGTACTCATTGATACAGGCCTTTCTATGGTGGCAGTAGGGCATACCCATAGAACAGATGCTGTTGTTTGATGGTTATATCTCACCATAAACACAAATAGTGATGATCAGAAGGGGCTGTGACTTTAGGATGGCCTAAAAATAGTTCCAGAGTACAAAATAGTTATCAGAAGATCTATGTCCATAACTGTGAGATTACAGAATGATTAATGCCAATGAAATATGCTACTTCCACAATAGATTGCTATCATGTTATATCATTCAGATGTCTTCTCAATGACATAATGATGAAAATGTCTGTCTCCGATTTTCTTTGAACTGTTCTCAGTTGTAGTGATAACCAACAAGGGAAAACACTCCTTTTATTTAGCTTCATTTGCATTTTTCAGAATGGCCCAATCATTATAATGTAAATCTTTCAATATTTACATGTTCTGATGCAATGCCATACAATTTCAGGGAAAAATACCCATTGATTGTGGCTATCTTCAAATTTGCATTTCATGTTTAATTTTTGGAGGGTAGTGCATATGAAAGAGAACTTTAGTAAACAAAATGGCTAGAAGAAATTTACAAACATGGTTTTAAATATAGAAAAGAAAATTTAAAAGTAACAATATCTTTGTAATAACACATTTTGTATTTATTTGTAACTTTCTTTTATTTTTGTTTTTAGGGTTTTAAAGCTGTGCTTACTTAACTTAATGTATCTTTAAAACTTTACAAAGTACAAATAAATTAATTGCTTAATGGATTTTTTATTCACATTTTATGGCAATTCAACACAAATAAAAATATAATTGCATCCATATATAACAAATTGTGTAAGTCAGACTAATATATCAAGTATTCAGTACAGTATATCTGGTCCCTGACTTATATTGTATTGAATTATACAGTAGTAATCTTCAAAAGACTTTTAGTCATATAATTATGTTGCAACTGATATTCTTAATTTTAGAACTTTACTCATTCATTCAAATATAATTTACTAAAATACAATTATTTTTTATTATAAATATATTCTTAAGTATAAAAATAAATAAATAATGTAAAATATAATTAATACTAAATATCATCTGTACTCATTTTGGTATAAGAACAAATGTCTCATTTAGTCACTTTTATTCAAAATATAGATTTATACTTTCAAATTTGATTGCATGACAATTCCCATAGGTGGGGTAGAATATAATCCAACATTTATACCATGTGTCATAGAACATTCCTTCTCATTTTATCCAGTGATCTGCCACATTAATGGCAGGATTCTCTATCTCTCACTCTTTCCTGTATTCTTCTCATATTGCTCTACATTTTGTTATGTGTATATTTTTTCCACTTTAAATCAGTGCTAGATTGAACAGTATTTTAATTTAGTTAAGTGGAAAGCTTACTTTTTTAACGTATTATACACTAGTTACTAATTTACTAAAATACAATTATTTTTTATTATAAATATATTCTTAAGTATAAAAATAAATAAATAATGTAAAATATAATTAATACTAAATATCATCTGTACTCATTTTGGTATAAGAACAAATGTCTCATTTAGTCACTTTTATTCAAAATATAGATTTATACTTTCAAATTTGATTGCATGACAATTCCCATAGGTGGGGTAGAATATAATCCAACATTTATACCATGTGTCATAGAACATTCCTTCTCATTTTATCCAGTGATCTGCCACATTAATGGCAGGATTCTCTATCTCTCACTCTTTCCTGTATTCTTCTCATATTGCTCTACATTTTTCAAAGAATTAAATAACTGAATAAATCCTCTATTTCTTTTGTTAAGGATAAGAACTATGCAACAATAACAATACAATATATTCATAGCTCTGATTTTGAAAGAATATTTATTAATAGTTGGATCCAGAATAATTCAGTGGTCAATAAAATCTTTTAACATATCCTAATTAAATTTAGTTTATATCAGGGGTGTCAAACTTGCAGCCCTCAATGTGACTTTTTTGTGGCCCCGAAAGCTCTTAACTAAAATGAAAATGAGAACAGTATGTTATGAGATGATAGAAAGTAACTCTCGCTTTATAGCTATGTTATATACTATTATACCCTAGTTAATGAAATGTAATTGCACAAGATTTTTTTTCGATTGGCCTTATTGGACATATACATATTGATGACAATGATAATGATCTTTCAGATTGATGGCACAAAAAAATATTTTCCTGCAAGGACTACATCATTTTGTGTGAAATTTCTTATCAGAAAAACAAAAAGCCATAAATACAAACCTGCATTTTTTTTTTTGGTTAAATAAATACAATAATGAAGTTCCAAACAATCCCTCTTTGAATGATGTGTATAAAGCATGTGCTAACAGGCTTGCTTATAAAATTTTAATGAAAGATTTTGTTTTTGTACAGAAAATGTGACTTTTAACACTTAATAAAAATTAAAGATTGATAGCAAGGAATTAAATTTAAAAAACATGTATAATTAAAAGCAATTATATAATAATGTAATTAAAAACATTACACAATGTTTTTAATTATTCTATCTATTTTTCTGAATCCTTATTCTAAAATGTAATTTAAAAAATTTAAATGTGATGTGGCCTGCAGCAACCTTAAAGGTTATATTAAATGGCCCTTAAATTAAAATGAGTTTGACACATTGGTTTATATCATCTCAATTAAATTCAAAATTACCAGTATATTTCATAATAAAAATAAATGCAATTTTCATAAAATAGAAATTGTTTATTTAGATAAAAGAAAAACAGAAATAAACTAGAATTTTAAATAAAAGTATATTTAAATTTCAAGAATATTTTGAAATTCATTAATCTGAAAAATTTATAAATTTTTAAAGCACAAAAAAAAAAAAAAAAGTGCAATTTTTAAGGTTAACAGATTTAAAAACAAACATTTCATTCTGGAATGATAGTAGAATAAATACACTACTGTCAATACACTATAAGAAAATTGATTTAGCAATATATTTAATAAGAAAATGAAAATTCTGAAGTAAGAATTTCTAGCCTGTTATTGACTATAATAATAAAATGGAACACAGTCTAAATGAGCAATATGCATTCTAACAAATTAAGTTAATAATGCAGTTACATGCATTAAGAATTTTTATTTTTCCTAATCTTAGTATATAATATACTATTTTAATGCATATAAATAAGAAATTTCTTAAAGGCAAAAAGAACTTTTTTCTTATAGTGACATTTGAAGTGATTAAATTTAGAAATCCTTACCTGTGATTTATATTTCCGACTTCCACTACGAGTTAGTGATCTCACTTGCCATGTGTTTTCTCCAGAGTTTAGCAATTCACTCCCTAATCTTGCTGTCAATTCACTGAGTTCTAATATTGGCTGAACTTTAAGTGTTACACTGTCATTTGATGACTTTATAAGTTCAATTATTTCTTCTCTTGATTTATTTTCTACATTTATATTATTAACTTCAAGTAACTGGTCACCTGGTAATAAACCTGTTTCATTTCCTTTACCTAATGTGCTAGGCTCAGCAAAAACTATAGTCTGTCGACATTCATTACCATCATCAGATCTATCAGTTATAACAGCTCTTCTCAATGAGAAACCAAAATCACCTGTAGCTTGACGATATATAACTAATGTTCTAATGGATGGTGGTTTTGGAAAATTAATCATAGGCAACTTTAACTCACTATTATAAATTTTCCAATGAGTATTATACCCAACTTGTTCACCTGGAAATGACTGATAATAAAATGCATTTGGACAACTTGATTTTTGTGAACTTATTGGAGGTGCAGGTGGTGGTGGTGGTCTTTGAGTAGGAGGTTTAGGTGGAGTTGGATTTATTTTTTCTAGAAATGACATAACTTCAGTGGTTAAACTGTTTGGCCCTGAAGTCTGTCGAGAAATGTGAATATTTTGTTCATTACCGATTTTTTTAATCAGTGGCTTTTTAGGAACTGGTGGCGGTTTTTTTGTTGGACTTGCTGGTTTACTATCTAAATTTGTTAAACTACTAGCAGAAGGACTTGAATCAGATCTTGCAGCAGAACTGAGACTATATTCACTGCTATCACTATGTTTTTCTATTGTATCTTCATCAAAGGTTCTATTAATTAATGATACAGAATTTAATGCCTCATCAAACTGTTTCGAATCATCCTGAACAAATTCTTCTTCTTTAGTTTTTCCTTGTCTTCTATCTTTTTTATCTTTTCTTTTCTTTTCTTCTTTATTTTTCCACCGAAACATTTTGATTTAATTATAACCTTAAAAAAAAAGTTCAAGAAATCAAATAATAATCATCACAGTAAATTATACATATTCACAAATATTAATTATACAATTACTACAAAATCCACATAAAAATATATAATTTGCCAGTCAGCAATCTCTACTTTAAAATATAATCATATTAGATAATAGGTTATGGACAAAATGCATATTGTTATGGGGAGATATATCTATCTAGAAATAGCATTATACAGTGGGTGATCGGTTAACGAACATAATCTGTTCCAAGTCAATGTTCATTATCTGAATTGTTTGTTAATCGATCATCGATTTACTATACGTTTTTATGGGAATTTGATTAATTCATTCCGGAGACCCAAATAACATAAATAAAAAATTATATAATTTCTTACTACGTTTATTTATATGTAGTAATAAATAAAAAATTATATAATTTCTTACTACGTTTATTTATATGTAATAGAAATAAAAAATTATATAATTTCTTACTACATTTATTTATATGTAATAATCATAATAAAAAATTATATAATTTCTTACTACATTTATTTATATGTAATAACGATTTTTATGGGAATTTGATTAATTCGTTCTGGAGACCCAAAAAAAAAAATAAATAAAAATTCTTACTACATTTACAAAAAACATAAATAAAAATTATATAATTTCTTACTACGTTTATTTATTTTTATAGTAATAACAATAATATATACATACATAGTCTTGCATTTTCATCTATTAGTAATATATACATACATAGTCTTGCATTTTCATCTATATGTTTATTTTCTAATATATACATACATAACTTGGATTTTCATCTATTATATTTATTTTCCAATAAAGAATCTGTCCAATATCAATTGCTTTTCTCTCTGCTTCAGGATTTTTTGGAAGTGGATTAAAATCATTGACATGGTAGAGATCCCCAAGCTTATTGACCTTAACCTGGTATGGTGACATTCTAAGGATGAAAAATCGTAAAATCTCTCTGCTATCTTCTTTAATAAGTCTTTGATTTATTTTACATTGTCTCCAAGTTCATTTTAATCAGAAAAAACTACTGTTCTTCCATCCTTACCCATAAGTCCGCAAACGCACAAGGCTTAAGCCGAAATATCTTCATGGAATATTTTAACTTGCATAGTTCTAAAAACGTAGATTTTTTGTTTTGTTTGAATTTAAACTTGTTCAGTTCTATTCTGTTTGTGCCTGAAGAGGATGTAAAACTACATCGAAAACGTTAGCTTTTAGCAATAAAAAATTAGTTTTATGCACCTGCTGTGTAGTGCTTCTAATATTAATTAAGTTTGAAGTAGTAACAAGGCAGTTTCCTTTATTAATTATGGAATTAGATGAGCAAAGCCATAGCTTTACCACTCAGCCATCTGGCTAAACCTGTCATTCCGTCAGTTTGTCTGTGATGGTGTCCACAGTTTGTTCTGTGAGGTGTTCATTTTTCAAACATGTGTTTGTTAATCGAACATAAAAATCTTTCAAAAAAAGTGTTCGTTAACCAATCACCCATTGTACAGATAAGGCATGTTTCTGAGATCTAATTGATTTCTAAAGAATTATCTTAAATCAAATTCTTATTTCACATAAATATTATTATATTTATATAATATGTAATATATTTTTTTATTGTTTTAGTAGTCCTTACCAAAAAAAAATTT